>CM052195.1:1564458-1581509 GCA_028455805.1 Lasioglossum figueresi
GGAATTGCAGAGCAAATACTAAAAGTTGAAGTTTACAATATTTTTATGTGGGCCTGCATTTAAAATTTAAAAAATACGTTTTGTAGATCTGTGTCAATTATATACACTGTGAGTGTTTCATCGAAATCGGTTGATGCGGGAAAAAACGACAGGCCTTGAAAGATGTAAGAATCCTTAGATTTACTGCAGTTATAGGCCGAAAATCGTGAAAATCTGCGATTTTTACCTTCTTTAAACGTTTGTAACTCAGTCCAGCGTCGACCGATTTTGACGAAATTTTCACAATATGTTTAATTAACGCAGATCTAGAAAACGTATTTTTTAATTTTTCAATATAGGCCTACATAAAAAAGTTGTAAAATGCGACTTTTAGTATTTTTTTCTACAATTCCGATCAATTGCAATTTATGAAAAAATTTCTTTTCACATCTTGTAGCAAACTAGTCGCTCTAGCTTCTCAAAAATCTTCAAATCTTCAAAGTTATCGTCTTGTTTAGAGTGTCCGAATGTTAATTCGAGTTACTGTATAGTAATTAAAATGCAAAGCTCGTACACGAATTGTATAAACGATACAGCGTTTGTGATCCCCTCCAACTTATTTTTACATTTCATCGGCATAAGTACATAACTTTGAAAGTGTAGAATCGCCATAGGTTCATTCGAGAAAAGAGTGTTTCGTTTACGTTAGCGTGCATACGAAAGTACTACCGCGTTCTGCACTCAAGTTGATTGCGTCTCGCAGGGACTGTCGAGTGTATTAAATGGAGAACAATCGGTGCATCGTAACAATCAGAAGAAATAAAATGGAAGACCACTCAGCATGATTTCGTTATGTATTTATAACAAACAGACTTCGGTAGTTGTTCGTGCAAATTGAAATTTATGTAAACAGACTTGGAGGAACAGGAACTAGATAAAGTTTCATTTTCTTTGTTAATGATTTCAGTTGGATTGAAAACAGAATAATATTACAGTAAATAATATTACTATATATTATTAAAAAATAAAATATTACTATTTCTTTTATTATCATTTACTACATACATCTCTTACACAGAGTGAGGCACCTAAAACAGGCCACCTGAATAACTCGGCTGCTATTGGTGTTAGGAAAAAATGCATCACGTGGAATTTGCTTGGTTTCAAGGGGGCATTAATCTGAAGTTAGAAGCTTTTTGTAGGTGGATGTGTAAAAGACATATGAAGGTCAACTTCATTTTTTAAAATGGAATGGAAATTCTGAGTATAAAAGTGTTAACCTTCATCTATCCTAAACCTAATAGTTAACGAGATATTATCCAAAGAAGAAAGAAAATTATTTTGATAATATCTCGTGTAGAATACATTCCTGTACAATTCTGCGACGCAAATCGTTGATGTTTCCCAGTTGTACTAGCACCTACCGTTTGAAAACAAAATTGTCCTCTACTGATCTCTTGTTTATGTTGTCTTCCAAATCCAATGTCATTCCAACAGATACCTTCAAAAATGTTCGTTTAGAATTTGAGAATCGTCTGTATTATTGTTTAGAAAACAACGCAGAACATTTTGAAAATTTGTTATAGTTATAAAGAAATTACAAACTTTCTCGCAGTATATGCGTAACTCGCTCTACTTCTCTTTAAATATCTTCGAAACTATCTTTAAATATCTCAACATACTGCCTTGACGAGACATTCAATAGAATTTGATCATAGATTTGATTTTGAGAATGCAAAAGTGGTTGATAAAGAAGCGAATTCAACATCAAAGGATCTTATTGAAAACACTTCATATGATTAAACACCGTGGCGTAAATCTTAGATATGAAACACCTAAGATACATGAATATTACGCAGCATTACTGAATAAGTAATATTTTATGATGAAATTTCCAACTATTATAATGATAATTTGATACTATTAGAATAAATTATACTTGCAACAAAGCAGAGGTAGGCATTATTTGGCGAAACAGATATTGCAAATACTATTGAATATTTTAGATTTTATTTTGCTTAAAGGAAATAGTATTTTAAATAAGATATACAATTTCGAAAATAAAATATTTCTATTTGAACAATCTGAACCTCAAAATAAAATATTTCTATTTCAACCATTTGATCCATAAAATAAAATATTTCTATTTTAACAATGTGAAACAGGGAATAAAATATTTTACTTTTTGAATTGTTATAATACTCTGAGAAACAGCATAAACATACTGTCTATCTTATCGTTATGAAACGATTTACACTCATACATGTATTGAATTCGAACCATTATATTTTCAGCAATAATATGTAAAATTGAAATTGACAATAAAGACAAAATACAAATATTTTCAATATTATTCAAAGAAAATACTACTTTCAAATATCATTTTCAAAAATTACTGCCTCAAATAAATTATTTTATTTTCAAAAAGTACTACATCAAATAAAATATTTTATTTTCAAAGGACTCCGCACTAATCATAAGGAAAATCTATCCCGGTAAAATCAGTTGGATTTTTCATATGTTGTAGCTTATGATCTACCGAACAAAAGATGTAATGGGCACAATGCTCAATAGTAGACAGTTATCGAGTTATAATCAGTCAAACATGACAAATTCGAGCTGCCGAATACTCAAATCTCGAGAAGTATTTATTTTTTGGAAAAATGTTTGAAACAAAAATAGTAGGGTTTCACAAAATCTGTTAGGTGGTGTCATTATTTTTGAATTTTGAATGACCTTGAAAAGGTCTGTGAACAGAAATCTTTCACAAAAACCTTTGCGTGTCGCAGCAGAGATAAGGATCCCACGGTTCGTCACTCCCGTAGTATTTTTTTACTCCAAACCCTCTCTGCTGTGTGTGTGTTTGTGTGCGTGGGTGGATTAATACAAAAATGACCTTATTATGTATTACTCATTTGGATTCTGTTGTGGTGGTCTCTGAGCGGCATCTAATATTGTGTTTAATAATGATGAAGAAGGATAACGAACATTGGCCTGGTGTCGTGCAAATCCTAAGTAGGGTTTGCAATACCGAACCAAAAATACAATACCGATATTCGGTATTTTTTTAAACGTTGTACCGGAATACCGGTATTAATACCGGTATTAGGAATTTTCAAAAATGTACAAAAACACAGCTTTTTCTTTACCATATACAGTCAGGGACAAAAATAAGTGGACAGTTAGTGGGAATAGGTAAAAATGAAGTTTAGTCGAATTAACATGACTGTTATAAACTTACGTTTTATTTACTATATATTCTTATAGCGTATAGATTATTTAACGAATAATTGAAGTTCGTATTTACATCTTTGTATAAACACGCCGTGCCATAACGAAAACGTCAGCTATTTATCAGGAGACAAAAATGAGGACACTCGATGAAATGCGTAATAAATGAAACACATAACAAAATTAGTATTTGGTATTGCCGCCTTTTGCATGTATTACAGAGCTTCCAGACGTCGAGGAATACTTTGTATTAACTTTTCAATATAATCGTTACTAATTTTTTTCGTATTCGGACTGTAACCTTTTGAAAAAATCGACTTTATTATTTCGCTGGTCCAATGGAACTTTTGTGTCCGGTAAACTCCATAAGTTCTCAATAGGATTCAAATCAGGGCTCTGGGCCGGCCATTCGAGCAATTTAATATTGGAATCTATAAAAAATGTTTTAGTTTTCTTAGCAGTGTGCATCATTGTCGTAGGATCATTGTCTTGTTGAAAGACAAATTCGTCGTCGCAACCCATTTTTACCACTGCTTCTTCTAAATTTTCATTTAGTATATTAACATACTTATCTGCATTCGTAATGCCGTCAATTTGTACTAACGTACCAATTCCGTTTTGCGAGAAGCACCCCATACCATTAATGATCCACCCCCAAATTTGACTGTGGGTGTAATAAATGGTCTTTTATACGCTTCATGTTTTTTTCTCCAGACTTTGTGCTTCTTTTTTAATTGCCGCAACTCAAATTTCCTTTCGTTGCTCCAAATGATATTTTTCCAGAATACCAGTGGCATATTCACATATTTTTTTGCAAACGCTAAACGTTTTCTCATATTTCTTTAATTAATATGTGGCTTGCGTCTAGCCTTGCAGCATTTTAAACCAGCTCCGTGCAGTCTTCGTTTCATTGTTTTTGTTGAAACATTTAATTCCGCTATTTCTGCGATACTTCTTGCTGCGATCGTTGGATCTTATCGACTTGTACGAAAAATCCGACGGTCTTCTTGTACGGTGGTACAGCGTTTGCGTCCACGACCTCTTAAATTTTTCACGGTCCTGTGCATTACATACTTTTTATAAATTTTTTCTACTGCACTTTTAGATACGTTGTACTTGCGAGCTATTACGCGGTAACTTAATTTCTTACAGCAGTCCGATACAATTAAATGGCGAATTTGATATGAAATTTCTTTCGTTTCTGGCATTCTGCAATTATTGTATACATGTTCTTACTTGTACGATACCTGAATTGGTACTAATAAGATTGACGGAGATCGCTGCATGTAAGCTTGACCTGTGCCTAGTGTTCGTATACATTTCTTGCCTCGCAATAACATTACAACCAAGTGTCCACTTATTTTTGTCCCCCGATAAATAGCTGACATTTTCGTTATGGCACGGCGTGTTTACACAAAGATGTAAATATGAACTTCAAGTATACGTTAAATAATCTATACGCTATAAGGATATATAATAAATAAAACTTAAGTTTATAACAGTCATGTTAATTCGACTAAACTTCATTTTTACCTATTTCCACTAACTGTCCACTTAATTTTGTCCTTGACTGTATATTAGTTTTATACAAAAAATAATAAACTATAAAAATATAAAGAATTTTGTTATGTACAAATATAAAGTAAAGGAAATAATAATTTTTAACATTAGAAACAGAAAATATAATACGAAAAATAAACCATTGCATAGTATTATAATAGAATAAAGGAACAAAACGTATAGTATTATTATTAAGAAGATACTAATAACTAAGAGTAAATAGTATAGATGCTAAGAGTAAATATAAAATCTTGTTGTATAGTCTATTATATTGTATAATGTCTATTAACCCTTAGCACTCGAGTGACGCCTCCGAGACGACATTAATAATTGCTGTACTATCGATTAAAATATTGTTTACATTATTAGATCTGTCGGTATCTAATCAATTACTCAACATTTAAGTATTGATGTATTGTTACATCAATTTCATATCTACCAAATTTAAAAAATCATACACGATGGAAATATTCTAGATCGCAAGAAACGTTTAATTTTCCAGTTAAAATAGCTCCGAGTGCAAAGGGTTAATAGCAAAAGACATTAACTAATTTATTAACTGCATATTTTTGAAATGTGATTGTAAAAAACATAATGCATCCATTGAACTGTCGTTAAGCCTAGAACGTATTTTTCTTCACCAATTACCTGCAGTTGAAAATGCTCTTTCCGTATCCACGCTGGTTGATGTTACCGTTACTAATGAGTGATACACTTCCTCTAAATATTTTCCTCCGCGGTAATGTTTCTTGATCGGCAACAAGCACACATATATCGTCAGCGACGAACCCTTAGAAATGTGAGGTTAGGTTTCAGCAAATGACAAGACAGCAAACGATTGATGTTGGTACTACTTTAAATACGTATTTCACATAAGAGTAGATGTCCAAAATAGATATTTATTATTTATACCTAATACCGAAAATACCGGTATTCTACCTTAGCAAATACCGGTTTCACGAAATTGCAAAATAGCACGAAATACCGGTATTCGGTATACCGGTGTACCGGTGTACCGGTATTGCAATCCCTAATCCTAAGTTATCTGTCATGTTTGACTGATTATAACTCGATAACTGTCCATTATTGAACTTTGTGCCCATTACATCTTTCGATCGGTAGCTCATAAGCTACAACATATGAAAAATCCAACTGATTTTACCGGAATAGATTTTCCAATTGATTAGTTCGGGGTCCTTTGTATATGTACTTGAAAATAAATAGGATTATTTATTATTTACTATTTAAAATACTATTTTCTTAGCTTTGCAACAAAGTGTCCACGTACTTTCGAGCGGGAGTGTAAATGCAAATGATCTTCGAGAAGAATTACGTGATGTGTCCCGAACGCAAACAACGAACAATAACGAAGGCGCGCGTTTGATGTCTTTTAAAACCGATTTCATCCGTGAAACCTTGTGTCGGTCTTTTCAATAAGACGCATCGTTATAAGGGTAAAAACACAAACAATGAACGACAAGTCTGTATTTCCTGACCGGTTATCCGGCAATATTTCACGAACGCTTCTTCCTCCTCTTGTTTTATTTCCGCTCATTCCTAATTTTGAAAACGTGACTACCCTATTAGTTTCTCGCAAGCAACTTCCAGCTAGCCAGCTGGTTTCGAATGTAATCCGAAGACGGAGTACGGTCCGTTGGTTTGGTTCGATTCAAGCCAGCGTACCGCCAATAAATAACGTGCTGCCGAGATCCACTCTATACGGTATATACGGGATCACCGTGGCATAATTCGTGCAGGGGAATCTGAGCAGGGGAGGAAACATAAAGTCGTAAACATCTGACGTTCGAAAATCATTGAATTTGACAATTCCATAGCTGATAATTCGACTTCAGGCAAAGTAACAATTTGTTGCGTTGATCGCTAGGAGTTCATACCGAATACAAAGTTGTTCCTACATTTAATCATTTTAATAGATCAAAAATGAAATATTCACATTTTCTCGTTCTTCTAATGTTTTTATAATACTATCTTAAATTCCACTTACGCGATGCTATCATTGGACAGCGGAATTTATACCTTTATGGGAAAAACGAGTAGAAGGAATTTAGAAAAGCTGAGACATTAGAAAAATTTAAAACTACTGTTACATTATTTCTAATCTATTAAACATACAGTAAAGCCTTGAGCTAAGGAAAACTATCGGCTCCATGCTCTTTCTTAGATCTTGTGGTTCTACTATTCCTTTGTGGATATACGTACAATTTCATTTAGACGTTTTAAATCTTTCTCTCAAATTTTTCATTCCTTTAATATTTCTGCTAGCTTAAATTTTAGACAGCATTTAGAATCTAAGCATTTATGGGAAAAACGAGTAGGTGTAATTTAGAAAAGTTGAGACATTAGACAAATTTTAAAGTACTGTTATATTATTCCAAATTCATTAAACGTATTGTGAAGCCTCGATATAAGGAAAACCCTTGGGCCCGTGCTCTTGTTTAGCTCCCGTGGTTCTACTATTTCTTTGCGGATATACAATTTAATTTATATGGTTTAAAAATCGTTCTCTCAAATTTTTCATACCTTTAGTATTTCTGCTAGCTTAAATTTTAATTACTCAATGCTATCATTAGACAACGGAATTTAAGCATTCATGGGAAAAACGAGTAGGTGTAATTTCGAGATGAGTTGAGACATTAGAAAAATTTAAAACTACTGTTATATTATTTCCAACCTATTAAACATACAGTAAAGCCTCGATCTAAGGAAAACTCTCGGCTCCGTGCTGTTTCTTAGATTCTGTGGTTCTACTATTCCTTTGTGGATATACAATTTAATTTAGACGGTTTAAATCGTTTTCTAAAATTATATTTATAATATAAGAGGTTCCGCTAGTTTTCGTAATAAATGTACAACAACGCATTTTACTGGATTGAAAAGAGATCGACATTGCGTTGCCACATTTGAATCACAGCGTCGAATAAAACGAAATAACAAAGGAACGATTCGGAACTCTAATCACCTTAATTATCCAAAACAACGAGAGTACCGCGGTTGCAGTTCAATAAAAGAATAACCATAATGAAACGGAATAAGTGAATTATAAGAAACAGAACAGATTGCAGCTTCGATTAAGTTGATTAAACTGGAATTAAATCGATTAAAACGCAACGCCTTGCTAACAAATTCGATAGCACCCGATTAAACGGAATATAACAGGAAGTTTCTAGGGGTAACGGGACCGTTCCGAACTGAAACTAAGAGTTGTTTGCGCAAAACACGTGGGAGCTCTCTGTCACTTGTAAAATTAAAAAAAAACTGTAATACCTCATTTTAAATTATTGTCTCACGTTGTTCACTACCCGAAGGTGAACAACGTTCGTTGAGACGAATTAACCTTAATTCTGCGTACATACAGTGAGTGTACAAAGTATTCGTACACCTTTTAAAATAGAATAACTTTTTGAAGGTTATAATTCGCGAGGTTACATGCAAAAATAAAAAAGGCATTTTCTAAAACTTTTTTATTTGGGCCTTTAAAGAAAATTTAAAATATATGTTTTGTAGATCTATGGTAGCGACATGCTGAAAATTTCATCGAAATCGATTAAAAATGGTGAAAATCGTAGTTTTACACGACTTTTCATCAGTTTCTGCTTAATTTCGATGAAATTTTCAGTATGTGTATAACTGACATAGATCTACAAAGCATATACATTTTAAATTTTGATTGAGGATCCAAATAAAAAAGTTTTAAAAAATGCCTTTTTCATTTTTGGATATAACCTTGTAAATTATAATATTTGGAATATCTTCTTTGGATATCATTTCGTAAACCAATGGTTCTAGTTGATTATAAAAAATCAGGTCGTTTGTTACAATTATAAAAAGTTATTCTATTTTAAAAGGTGTACGAATACTTTCTACACCCACTGTATAGGGTAAACTGTAGAATGATTGGCATCCTAAGTCAAAATCGCAGTGAAAATCTTTTTATCTTTTTTTGAAATGTTTAAACGAGCTTATCTTTCTATTATTTTAATCAAATTAAATTATCAGACAGTTTTACGAGTCATAAATGTTTCATTATAAAATACATTCAGTGAATAACGATCGTTACACGAATGGTACAGTCATTGGAAAATTTATTAACAGTCATATGTGGAACTCTGTTATGAAAACTTACAACGTTGCTTTGAAATATAAATAAGAAGCAATAAAAAATGATTCCCTATACCAGGAATTCTTAATATGATATTTGCCGTTTAAATCAAAAGTACCAATAACTACTGCAGTGCCAACAATAGTAAAGTTTACCCTATGTTCACTCAAGCAGAAGAAAAACGTCACAACACAAATATTGTCAGTATTCATTTTATTGCATTAAACTCAATACTAATACTCGCCAGAGTATTAATAAATACATTTTTATGTTAATACGTACTTAAAAAACACTAACATCATAGATTGCAGTATTAGGTTTAATTTGTTTTTACTTGCAGCCACAGCTAGTTATAAACCACCAAAGGACTTTGAAGAGCTCTCCTGTAAAATTTGTTCTTTTATATTCATGACGTATTTCTTGTGCATAAATGAACATAGGATAAACTGCACTATTGCTGGCATTGCTGTAGTTATTGGTCTGGGTTAGGTCAGGGTGTCACAAAAATATTGCGGTTCCTGGAAATGGGACATTTTCCTTTACAAAAATGGCCGTCGAGACTTTGTTGAGGAGTTATTAACGAAAAGCACGGACCAATCGTAGCGCAATCTAGACGCGCGTTGGCAAAGTCGGAGTGGCGCTCCGGCAGCCGAGTGTTGGTGATACACCGCGACGTCGCAACGAACAAGAGAAGGAGCAGAAACCGTTTGAATTAAAAACTCATTTATTCAATCGTAAATCCACTTGCTGCTTCGAAATGTATGTCACTGACGTCGATGACGAACTGCACTAGTAAGCTATGCACTAATAACTAGACTGCGGATTTTATGCATTTATGACTAGAAATTGGTACGTACAATTTAAAGCAGTGAACATATTAAAAAGATTTAAGGACATCAGTCTATTAGTTTCAACTGTATAAGATAATTTGAAGAAGAAAAAATTGTCTAGGTGGCTCTTGTTTTTTGCAATTGATGTAAAAATATAACTAGTATAAACTGGAAAAGGACTTTGACTTGCTCTCCTGTAAAATTTGTACGTTTATATTCTTGACGTATTTCTTGTGCATGGATGAACATAGGGTAAACTGCACTATTGCTGGCATTGCAGTAGTTACTGGTCTGGGTTAGGACAGTGTGTCTCAAAAATGTTGCGGTTTCTTGAAATGGGACATTTTTCTTTACAAAAATGGCCGTCGCGGCTTTGTTGAGGAGTTATTAACGAAAAGCACGGACCAATCGTAGCGCAACCTAGACGCGTGTTGGCAAAGTCGGCGTGGCGCGCCGGCAGCCGAGTGTTGGTGATACACCGCGACGTCGCAACGAACAAGAGAAGGAGCAGAAACCGATTGAATTAAAAACTCACTTATTCATCCGTAAATCCACTTGCTGCTTCGAAATGTATGTCACTGAATCACTCGATGATGAGCTGCACTAGTAAGCTATGCACTAATAACTAGTCTGCAGATTCTATGCATTTATGACAAAAATTGGTACGTATAATTTAATTCAGTGAATATTTTAAAAATATTTAAGGACATCCGTGTATTAAGGGGCCCCTAGACGATCAATAATATTGTCAATGTAGATTGACAATAATATTGAAGCTAACAATATCACTCCAATGCCTCGTCCATATTATTGATAGGCGTATTGACAGTATTATTGATCGCCTAGGGGCCCCTTTAGTTTCAACTGTATAGGATAATTGGAAAAAGAAAACATTGTCTACGTGGCCTCTGTTTTTTTTTCAATTGATGTAGAAATTTTTTATTTTGCATAAAGATCCGCAGTCTACTAATAACAATTGCAACATCAATTGTATTACAGCACAAAGCACGACAATCAGGTAATGTGATCACGACACTGCGGATTTCATGAAGTAGGTGCATTTTAAAACGGTCGAGATATTAAAATAATTGAAAAACACCAATGAAAAACCGCAGTTTAGTGATTAGTTTCAATATCACTATTGAAAACACATCGAATAGCAACCGTTAGCTTTGAATCGACAAATCTTTGGAGATGTTCTCTCTACCGCGGCTCGTACGACACTGATTTTCCGTAATATTGTTTTGAAGAATTTAGGGGGGGGGGGGGGGGGTTGTGCGTGTCGATATTGCCGTATACCTGAAGCCATCTGTGCAGTTCGTCACCGAGTGACCCAGTGACACATAAACAAACCAAGCGGATTTACTGCTGAATAATTAAGTTTTTATTAGGTCGAGTCATAAATAACTTCCGATGCAGCTAGGTAGAATCTATTGTTCGTATCGGAAGTTATTTATGACTCGATCTAATAATTCAATCAGTTTCTGCTCCTTCTCTTGTTCGTTGCGTCGTCGCGGCGTACCACCAACGCTCGATTGTTGGTGCGCTGCACAGGGCGTTGAGTCAATGGGATTTCGGGACAAAAATCATAATTGCAGTTTAAATAAGTTATTTACATACATGTTAACTAATTATTATATTTGGAGTGTTTTTTAATAAATATTTACAATATAAACAGTAAAATTATAAATTTAACAAAACATTTTTGCATCATCATTTTCTTAGAAAAGCATGCATTTAACGTTATCTACAGACACATTATATTGTAAAAACCTTAGTTTTTCTTTCTTTGTGGTTGCTAAAAAACCATATCTCGAAGGGGTCCCATCGAAATCACCGACACAGTTTTCACCGACACTATTTCACCGACTCGACTTTGGTCCACGATAGTATTCTTCGATATTAACATCGCTTGACTACAACGTTAGCCGACTACATCTAATTCTTCTTATAGTGTAATAATTATATTTTTATACAAAAGTAAAAGTGTCTACGTAGAATGGTTAAAGGAAAAAAATGTCAGCACCATTTTTAAAAACGATGTTACCATCGGATAATACTGTCGTCAACTAAAATTGTTGTCGGTTAAATTCGTCGACAGTCAAAGTCGTTGTCGGCCAAAGTTATTGTCGGTCAAATGTGGAGTCGGTGAAATATTGTCGGTGAAAACTGTGTCGATGAAACCTGTGTTGGTGATTTCCATGATACCCATCTCGAAGATAGATCTATTAGTAATAGACTAAATAAATTTCAAATGAAACACTTAAAATAGTAGGGAATTGTTGGCAACAAAATTGAAAAATAATTCGGAGTGCAAAGGGTTAACACATTATCTGCCGGTGATTATTCCATAACTGTTGAAAGTCAATGGCTGAGGATTTTTTAAAAGAATCCTTTAATAGCAACAGTAACTTTAATCATAAACCAACAACTCACCCTCGATAACATAATCCAATAATTTCCTTCGGGATTATTGTGTAAAAGCAGATTTTCAAGCTTCCATTTGGTACAGCACAATTATTGTAAAGCCTATTAATACGCTACCGATAGATAAATGGTTAACAAAGCCGCGGGGGCCATTTTTGCAAAGGAAAATGGAAAATTTCCAAAGATTTTCTAGAATTCTTATCTGTGATGTGTTTCAAATTTTTTAAGTATTGTATCCTCATCTTTTAAAAACCAATGAAATTTCACAAATACTTATGCAGACAATTTTTTTCTTCAATTTTGTTCGAAAAAATGTATGGGGTCCAATTACCCCTCTGTACCACGGTTAACATTAGAATTTATCCATTTATGGGAAAAACGAGTAAATAGGTGTAATTTAGAGAAGAGTTGAAACATGTCTCTAGAGAGCTCAGATTCAGTATACCACGGACAAAGGTAAGCCATGGTATACTGGACTCTGCTATCCAGAGATTTTTTGGTTTTTGTTAATAGATGTCGTGCCAATCACTATAATTTAAACGGTTGATTGGCAAGGGTTAACTTTATAGCTAACAGTGCTTGCCAATGCGGAGCAGATGTCCAAGTCCTAAATCACGTTATGTATATGGCAATGCCCAGACTATGAAAACGAACGTAATACATTACAAACGGAGCTTCTCAAAGGCAAGTATTGTTTCCCTTCTTGTGTTAGTTTCTTCTTATGTAAATCTGATATAGAAGGCCTGAAGATAATTTATAATTTTCTCAAACAGTGTTCCGTAAACGTTTAGAAACAATGTAACGCCAAGTTAATGTAAACCAAATGTAATAATACCGTATTCGCTATATAAACCACTTGATTTAAAGTAATAATAAATAAATAAAAAAATTAGAAAAATTTACAGGTTGGTGTAATTTAGAAGAGTTGAAACATTAGGAAAATATAAAACTACTGTTTTATTAATTCCAACCTACTAAATATACAGTAACGCCTTGATCTAAGGAAAGCTCTCGGCTCCGTGCTGTTTCTTAGATCCTGTGGTTCTACTACTTTGTAGTTATACAATTTCATTTATACGGTTTAAATCCTTCCCTAAAATTTTTCATTCTTTTAATATTTACGCGTTGCATTTATGCGAAAAATGGGTAGGTGTAATTTAGAAATCAATTAAAAGTCAATAAAATTTCACAAAAGCATACGCACACAATTTTTTACCATAAAAAAATGTATGGGGTCCAATTACTCCTCTGTACCACGGTTAACATTTGAATTTATGCATTTATGGGAGAAACGAATACATAGGTGTTTAGAGAAGAGTTGAAACGTTAGAAAAATTCATAGGTTGGTGTAATTTAGAAGAGTTGAAAGATTAGGAAAATATAAAACTACTGTTATATTAATTCCAACCTATTAAATATACAGTGACGCCTTGATCTAAGGAAAACTCTCGGCTCCGTGCTGTTTCTTAGATCCTGTGGATCTACTATTTTGTAGTTATACAATTTCATTTAGACAGATTAAATCCTTGCCTAAAATTTGTCATTCTTTTAATATTTACGCGATGCATTTATGCGAAAAACGAGTAGGTATAATTTAGAAATCGATTTAAAATCAATAAAATTTCAGAAATACTAATGCAGACAATTTTTTTGTTGCATTTTGTTCGAAAAAATGTATGGGGCCCAATTACCCCTCTGTATCACGACTAACATTAGAATTTATGCATTTATGGGAGAAACGAGTACATAGGTGCAATTTAAAGAAGAGTTGAAACATTAGAAAAATTCATAGGTTGGTGTAATTTAGATGAGTTGAAAGATTAGGAAAATATAAAACTACTGTTATATTAATTCCAACCTATTAAATATACAGTGACGCCTTGATCTAAGGAAAACTCTCGGCTCCGTGCTGTTTTTAAGATCCTGTGGTTTTACTACTTTGTAATTATACAATTTCATTTATACGGTTTAAATCCTTCCCTAAAATTTGTCATTCTTTTAATGTTTACGCGATGCATTTATGCGAAAAACGAGTAGGTATAATTTAGAAATCGATTTAAAATCAATAAAATTTCACAAATACTAATGCAGACAATTTTTTTGTTGCATTTTGTTCGAAAAAATGTATGGGGCCCAATTACCCCTCTGTATCACGACTAACATTAGAATTTATGCATTTATGGGAGAAACGAGTACATAGGTGCAATTTAGAGAAGAGTTGAAACATTAGAAAAATTCATAGGTTGGTGTAATTTAGATGAGTTGAAAGATTAGGAAAATATAAAACTACTGTTATATCAATTCCAACCTATTAAATATACAGTAACGCCTTGATCTAAGGAAAACTCTCGGCTCCGTGCTGTTTCTTAGATCCTGTGGTTCTACTACTTCGTAGTTATACAATTTCATTTATACGGTGTAAATCCTTACCTAAAATTTTTCATTCTTTTAATATTTACGCGATGCACTTATGTGAAAAACGAGTAAGTGTAATTTAGAAATCAATTTAAAGTCAATAAAATTTCACAAATACTTATGCAGACAATTTTTTTGTTGCATTTTGTTCGAAAAAATGTATGGGGTCCAATTACTCCTCTGTACCACGGTTAACATTTGAATTTATGCATTTATGGGAGAAACGAATACATAGGTGTTTAGAGAAGAGTTGAAACATTAGAAAAATTCATAGGTTGGTGTAATTTAGAAGAGTTGCAAGATTAGGAAAATATAAAACTATTGTTATATGAATTCCAACCTATTAAATATACAGTAACGCCTTGATCTAAGGAAAACTCTCGGCTCCGTGCTGTTTTTAAGATCCTGTGGTTCTACTACTTTGTAGTTATACAATTTCATTTATACAGTTTAAATCCTTGCCTAAAATTTGTCATTCTTTTAATATTTACGCGATGCATTTATGCGAAAAACGAGTAGGTGTAACTTAGAAATCAATTCAAAGTCAATAAAATTTCACAAATGCTTATGCAGACAATTTTTTTCTTTCATTTTGCTTGAAAAAATGTATGGGGTACAATTTAGAACCCCTGTACCACGGTTAACGTTAGAATAGTAGTACACAGAGAGAAAGTTAAATTTCCTCGCGACACCAACAAATTATTCAAAATCAATAATAGCGGAGATTATAAAAATCCAATGGCGCCAACAAACAAAGACACACCGAAGAGGATAAGATCAGCAAAGGAATTTAATCTCTGGCCACCGTTAGCGACCGGGAATAAAAGAATTCGGTGATTGTCGTAGCTGTTTCGGATTTGAAGTTTCGGAAGGGTTATCGGGAAATCGCCCGACATAACTGATCTCGGACAAAGAGGAGTGCAAATTCGTTCGAAGGCCTCGTCCCTGTACCGGTGTGTTTGCCCGCGTATGTGTGTATATGCACGTGTACACGATCAAAGGCTACGCCAATGGTCGCGGACAGTGATAATGTCGCGGCGATGTTAGCGGAGATACGGGACTTGGTATCTTTATTACCCTAAGCGAGACACGTTGCTCAAGTTAATATTAATTGCCATTTTATCTTGCTCAGACGGCTGATATTTCGAACGGAGTAATCTTCGAGAATTTTATGACGCTCGAACCATCAGGGGAACTAGACCTTCGAACTCTGGGAACAAACTTCGAACCGGTTCGGTGTGGCGTTTCACTTAGTATTTGCAGACTCCGTTTCCATCGACAACCTATTTTCGCAAGCGCGAGCGCGCGCGTACGCCTTAATTTAACTGCTCGACGTAACCTCTTAAAAAGTTTTACGACCGACGGAATCACTCCGACGTTATATTGCATCTGCTCTGTCGCGCGGTTCTCGCGAACATCGACTCGCCAAATTGAACGGTGAATTATTGACCAGCCCCTAACGAATTTCACCGTATTAACACATTACCGACCGGTGATTATTGCAGAATTTTGACAAAATCTATGGTACATGGCTAAACACTTTTTAATGGAACCTTCAATAGCAACAGCCATTTTCATTGTGAACTAACAAGTCATCCTCGATAACGTCAACTAATAGTTTCATTTGAGGACTGCGTTTCCTAGACAGACGCAATTCTAGTAACACCCTTTTCTTTTTTTTTTTCTTTATAGTACAGTATACTCTTCCTCTCAATTAGGGTTTGCAAAACCGAATCAAAAATACAATATCGATATTCGGTATTTTTTTAAATTAGGAACTTTCAAAAAGGTACAGAAACACAGCTGTTTCTTTACCATATATATTAGTTTTATACAAAAAATAATAAACTATAAAAATATAAACTATTTCGTTATGTACAAATATAAAATAAAGGAACAAATGTTATAATCAAATATTATTAATAAGAGCAGTAAAATAATAATTTTCAACATTAGAAACAGAAAATATAATATGAAAAATAAACCATTGCATAGTATTAGAATAGAATAAAGGAACAAAACGTATAGTATTATTATTAAGAAGATACTAATAACTAAGAGTAAATAGTATAAACGCTAAGAGTAAATATAAAATCTTGTTGTATAGTCTATTATATTGTATAATGTCTATTAACCCTTAGCACTCGAGTGACGCTTCTGAGGCGACATTAATAATTGCTGTACTAATAATTACAATATTGTTTACATTATCAGATCTGTCGGTATCTAATCAATTACTCAACATTTAAGTATTGTACGAAGTATTACATCAATTTCATATCTACCAAATTTAAAAAATCACACAGGATGGAAATATTCTAGATTGCAAGAAACGTTTAATTTTCCACTTAAAATAGCTCCGAGTGCAAAGGGTTAATAGAAAAAGACGTTAACTAATTTATTAACTGCATATTTTTGAAATGTGATTGTAAAAAACATAATGCATCCATTGAACTGTCGTTAAGCCTGGAACGTATTTTTCTGCACAA
>CM052195.1:1581609-1599220 GCA_028455805.1 Lasioglossum figueresi
TCTGTCGGTATCTAATCAATTACTCAACATTTAAGTATTGTACGAAGTATTACATCAATTTCATATCTACCAAATTTAAAAAATCACACAGGATGGAAATATTCTAGATTGCAAGAAACGTTTAATTTTCCAGTTAAAATAGCTCCGAGTGCAAAGGGTTAATAGAAAAAGACGTTAACTAATTTATTAACTGCATATTTTTGAAATGTGATTGTAAAAAACATAATGCATCCATTGAATTGTCGTTAAGCCTGGAACGTATTTTTCTGCACAAATTACCTGCAGTTGAAAATGCTCTTTCCTCATCCACGCTGGTTAATGTTACTGTCAATAATGAGCGACACACTTCCTCTAAATATTTTCCTCCGCGGTAATGTTCCTTGATCGGCAACAAGCACACACATATCGTCAGAGGCGAACCCGTATAAATGTGAGGTTAGGTTTCAGCAAACGACAAGACAGCAAACGATTGATGTTGGTACTACTTTAAATACGTATTTCACATAAGAGTAGATGTCCAAAAAAGATATTTATTATTTATACCCTAACCTAACCTATCCTGTCCACTTAATGTTGAGCCTGACTGTATATTAGTTTTATACAAAAAATAATAAACTATAAAAATATAAAGAATTTTATTATGTACAAATTTAAAATAAAGGAACAAATGTTATAATCAAATATTATTAATAAGAGCAGTAAAATAATAATTTTTAACATTAGAAACAGAAAATATAATACGAAAAGTAAACCATTGCATAGTATTATAATAGAATAAAGGAACAAAACGTATAGTATTATTATTAAGAAGATACTCATAACTAAGAGTAAATAGTATAGATGCTAAGAGTAAATATAAAATCTTGTTGTATAGTCTATTATATTGTATAATGTCTATTAACCCTTAGCATTCGAGTGACGCCTCTGATGCGACATTAATAATTGCTGTACTAATAATTACAATATTGTTTACATTATCAGATCTGTCGGTATTTAATCAATTACTCAACATTTAAGTATTGTACGAAGTATTACATCAATTTCATATCTACCAAATTTAAAAAATCACACAGGATGGAAATATTCTAGATTGCAAGAAACGTTTAATTTTCCACTTAAAATAGCTCCGAGTGCAAAGGGTTAATAGAAAAAGACGTTAACTAATTTATTAACTGCATATTTTTGAAATGTGATTGTAAAAAACATAATGCATCCATTGAACTGTCGTTAAGCGTGGAACGTATTTTTCAGCACAGATTACCTGCAGTTGAAAATGCTCTTCCCGCATCCACGTTAGTTGATGTTACTGTCAATAATGAGCGATACACTTCCTCTAAATATTTTCCTCCGCGGTAATGTTCCTTGATCGACAACAAGCACACACATATCGTCAGCGACGAACCCTTATAAATGTGAGGTTAGGTTTCAACAAACGACAAGACAGTAAACGATTGATGTTGGTACTACTGTAAATACGTATTTCACATAAGAGTAGATGTCCAAAAAAGATATTTATCATTTATAGCTAATATCGAAAATACCGGTATTTTACCTTAGCAAATACCGGTTTCACGAAATTGCAAAATAGCGGTAAATACCGGTATTGCAATCCCTACTCCCAAACCTTGCCCGGGATGTTGACAAGGCCACGTGCCAGCAACTCTCTTATCGAACATCCACTTTCCCGGGTTGACCACTCATGTTCTTGTCTACAAATTCTAGTAACCCCTGAATATGATCTGAATAAAGATCGAAACGTCGGAATTACTTTGTTTGCAAAATTGCGTTGTAAATCAAGTAACAAATGATCGAACCTTTGCGCTGAGAGCATTAGTAACGTATAGTACGGTGGTAAAAAAGTTATCGTCTTTTTTAGAGCGCCCGAATGTTAATTCGAGTAACTGTATATCGTGCGTGAAACAGCGATAAAACTTCAACAGACACCTAACAAATATTGTGACTGGTAGGAAATAGTGACATCGGTGGAATTTCAGTGAAACGACTGTCCCCAGTGCAGACAGTCGTGGAGAAGACACTCGGTGTTTTCGAAAGCATGAACGTTACTCCCGAAACTTCTCTCTCAGTCTTTCTCTACGACTGCGAAACGAGAACTGCCCTCGCGGAGGTGTAAACACGTCGAGAATACCGGGTCCCGCAGAGATTTCAGGATATAGCGACGGAATAAAATCCGAGACAGCAGCAGCCTCGTGAATATGTTGTCCCGTCTTTCCCCATGGTGACGATCTCCCCCGTGAATCGCCTGGAACTCTGACGTTCGACGGGAGAAACAAATATCGCAGCTCGTTTCAAACCTGTGACAGTTTCTCAACGAGCCGGCGAAGTCATTTATTTCAACGGTTGCTACAATACCGAGTGTGATCGGAAACTTGACGATCCTCGGCTGCTCGGTGAGCCCCGAATAGAAAATTCGATACGAACAAATCTCATTAACCCTTAACCCTTTTCACCCCTTTGTCGACTGTGACTCGACATCAGTGAAAAAAATGTAAATGAAACGGGTCTTTAATAAATACATATAAGAACTTTCTATACGTATTTGGTTCTTCCTTTATTTATTTAATTTCTTATGCAGTCGGCGTATAAAGTATTCGTACAGTTTTTTAAAAACGAAGAATTTTTGCAAAATTGAACCCAACAGCTTGAGTTCTTTTGAGACGTCAGAAGGATTGGTTTACCAGCTAATGTGAAAATAATTTTACTTTTTAATTGTTATCGGACGCAATTGCGGAGGAAAATGTAAAGGTCACGATTTCTAAATTGTTTATCCGTGCCTGTAATGAAAACTTAAAATATGTATTATGTAAATCTAAATCGTTTCATCGAAATCGATCAAGGTTCTTATGAAATATAATTGATTGAGAATAGCAAAAATTGTTAGAATCTGCGATTTAAATGAATCGCGAACCCTAAATTCAATGATTTGTACAGCTTACAATGCCCATAGCTTTTTTATGCGTCAACCGATTTCAATGAAACTTTATCAACAAAATTAATAATTTTCTTTAAATCGAAATAAAGTTCTATTTTGGTTTTGTTAATGTACAGCTATTACAGAACATGTAGGCATACAATAGATATACATTTTCTTATTTCTTTTAAGAAATTACGAACTACAAAAAAGTTCTAATTACTGAAACTGTAAAATAAATCTTAGTGCAAGGAGTTAATATCTGGGCCACATAGGAACCATTTTATAGAAAACGGGCGACAGTACTTGCGTCGGAAAAGCGTTGTGCGTGTGTGATAGAAGTGTATCGCGTCCATCTCCATATTCACTGTCACTATGCGTTTCTTATAGAGTTTTTCGCGCTGATTTCCAATTCGACCTTAATTTTTCTTCTATACGTAGAGTTTTTGAGAAAATTGAGTTTAAAAGAAAGACATATTTTCAACAGACACCTTCGAAAATGTTCGTCCAGAATTTGAGAATCCTCTGTATTATTGTTTAGATAACAACGGAGAACATTTTGAAAATTTATTATAGTTATAAAGAAATGACAAACTTTCTCACGGTATAAGTATGACTCGCTCTACTTCTCTTTAAATATCTTCGAAACTAGTGCGCAGATAAAAAAAAAAGTATCGTACGAAAATTGCTGGTCTTTTTACGTACAATAAGATTCCATAATAAAAAATATAGGTTTCTATTTGAAAAAACAAAGTTGACCTTCAAATGACCTTGAAAACGCCACCGAAATAAGAAACTGATACTGCCCCCCTCTTTCCCCCTCGAAATCCTTGGACACGTGTTTTACACTTTTTTAATATCTTTCATACTTTTCGAGATATTCGGCTGGAAAGTTTTCAAATGAACACCCTGTGTATATATATATATATGTATATGTATATATGTATATATATATATATATATATATACGTATTTTGTTTCAAAATATCAAAAATTGCTCACCGTCGAAAATTTTATTTTTCATAATCTATGATGAGTTGACTGCGGATTTTTATGCAAATTCCAACATTCATGGATTATTTCATGAAAACCAAGATGAGGAACAAGGTCAACTTATTAACTAGAAAGTTGCTTTTGGAAAGAATATTGTTGTTAAGTTTCGTTGTTATACATGTGTGTGTGTTTCCTATCAGTCACAGTATTTGTTAGGTGTTTGTTGTAATTTTCGTCGTTATTCAATTCACGATAAACGAAGCACGTTACGAGTCGATAATTCAATTGGTTATTTAGACACATCGATAGCAAACAAACAATTGCGTAAATAGGCGAAAGATTATTGTAATTATAAAACACGAAATGGAAATTGCTTTCCTTCTGCAATCAATTCTGTTAAAATTCTCTTAATAGCGTGGAGGTCAGAGGTAAACGCCACGTGCTGAACTTTCCAACTGTATATTTCTCGTGATGTACAGTTAATACATTGAACTGAGTATCTTTATAATACTTTAGTTTGGAAACACTTTTAACTGAAAATATTACATTTACAACGTATCGCTTAATTTTATTTTATTACGCCTTTTACTTATCGTGTGGTCACGGTTTGACTCTATACAGTTCGCGTCTGATCAAGAAGTGAATCGAACGACGAATCGATCTTGTAACGGTTCGTGCGCGACCGATGATTTGCCGCTATGCCAGCTAACTAGATACAGGCCTGCCACTCACAAAATCATTGTTACAATTTTAACAAATTCAATATCTCCAAAATAATATATCGATGCCAATAAATTCTTTTAATCATACTACTATTTGAAATTTCACCTACACATTTTTTTATAAACGCATACAATAAGTACTAAAATTGTTGCGTACATCTAATAATTAGCTCTGTATATACAGTGCTGTTCGCTTGATCACCCTCGGGTGAAAATATATATAAGTTTATATCAAAGAAGGGAATTGTGTGGATAAAATTCTTGCTTATTAGTTACATTCATTTATAAAAGGATTTTGTAAGTGATATATGGTTACATCGATATGTAACACTTACAGGAAACTTTGTGTTTCTAGAAATAAGATGCTTCCACATGAATAGCCTCACATTGTTTAGTCACGGTTAGTTCTCGCCTTGCGATAAATCAGACAAAACATACCACCAACAATTATACATTTCACATTTATGTCAAGTATTGTATCCATTATTTTTTGTACCATTATTATCATTGTGCTAATATGGGTCGCGGAAAGTTATTGACTGTTTAGGAAATTGGAAAAATTAAAGTTTTAAAAGTAGAAGGGTATTCAAATCGAAAAATTGGAAAAAGAATTAATAGGGGTTCTGAAGTAATTAATAATTTCTGTAATAGCCCTCGAAATTATGGAAAAAATTATAAAGGGAGAATAAAACTAGCTACGACGGAGAGGGAAAGGAGATCAATTTTACGTAAAATTTCGAATGCAGCAGTTTCCCTTAAGAAGGTCAAACAGGAAGTTTGAACAAAAGCGTCAGTTTCAACTATTAGACGTATCATACAAAGTGTTCCATACATAAAACACAAGAAAATGCAAAGAAAACCTGCGTTAATGAGAAGGCATATCGAAGCCCGACTCCAATTTGCTAGAACGCATACGAGTTGGACTTAACAAGATGAGAAAAAATTGAATCTGGATGGATCAGATGGATTTTTCTACTACCATCATGATTTACGAAAAGAGCATCGAATTCTTTCTCAACGTCATTCATTTGTTATTTGGATTATTCGTGGCTACTCAAGTGAACAGCACTGTATATTAACCTTTTTACCTTTAAGTTTACCTATTTTACCAATTGAGTAAGATTATGTACTGAAGAGTTAAATATCAGAAATAAATAAAAGGAAACATGCTGTGTTTAATGAGTAAACTGCGGTTCTTTATCCACGTGTATGGCTTCTAAAAATTTTCAAAAAGTGCTAGCATATAAAATTCCACAGAATTTCGTACTATTTTTATTTATTTCAGAATTACCAAGACTACTACTACTGAAAATAAAAATTTACATGATTCCACAGTCTATTAACATCCTAAAACGTCCACAGTCTATTAATGAGTTCGAAATTGTTTAAGAATTTTGTTAAGATTCCAAATTTTAGGTATTTGTTGATTTCTCCGCTGCTTTGCGAATCGAAGTTGCTATCAGTAAATTGAATAGTTGGGAGACACGTGCCGAGGAAAGGAAGTGCAACGAAGTCTAGTAGAATGTTTATTTTACGCGGGTATTTTTTGGTGTAAGTGTGTCGTGCGCCAGATAGGTGATAAGATTACGGAAGAAGATAAGTTGCAGAGAGATAAAACGCTCTTTGTACATTGGACTTGTAATTAATAGGTGTTTCAAAGCGTCTCTACGAATCTCTGTGAAATTAGTACATTAACCATGGACACCGCCATTCCCAGTAAACTATTTCCTTTCCTAGTTAACAACGAATATATTCAATAATTCAATACTGTCTAAATTATTAGTAGACTGCGGATCTTTATGCATTTATAAAGAAATTGGTTGTGTGAAATATAAAATAGCGAAAGATTAGAAAAATTTCCGAATACGAAATTAAGAATCACAAAGAAAGTTTTGAATCACTGAATTCGTTAAATAAATCGTAGGGCAAGGGGTTAGCCCCTTGCTGTATCATTTTCTTTATAGTTAGTGATTAAAACGTCTTTATCCTTGAAAACGTCGTAGAAGACATAAGAAAATTTTATTTTTTGTATGGTTACACGACACTCGCGCGTGACTGCACACAGTTTCCACAGTACACTCGCACACCGCTAGACCACGTATACGGACGCAAGGATTGCAAGGCTCCGGGATTCCACTCCTGATTTCTTAATAATGCAAAGACGAGGTTTCTTAGTAGTCAAAATCGCTAGATCAAAGATCAATCTAGGGGGCTATTTGCCTCAAAAGTCCTACTTTTACGTTTACGACGCGTAATTCTCGTTATTCGGCAGCATGTCGACAGCCACGATAGGCGGCAGCACCGTCGCCTGTCCATTGCTTCTCGCGGCTCCGCGACACGCTGCCGAATACTACTTTGGCAACCTGGATTGGTTATGTGCGGAGCGAAATTTCAATCTTAACCCTTTGTACTCGGTGCTATTTTAACTTGAAAATTAAACATTTCTTTCGACCTAGAATAATTCCACTGTATACGATTTGTTTTTCACTTTATGGTTATGAAATTGATATAATTTCTCCTACGATGCTTAAATGTGTAGTAATCGATTAGATACCAACATATTTCATAATCTAAACAATATTGTGAATAATGGTACTGCAATTCATAGTGGCACCTCAGAGTCATCATTCGCGAGTTAAGGGTTAAAAGACACGTGGACTTGAAAATTAAGGACTGCGTCTCCTGGACAGACGACACTCGCGCGTGACTGCACACAGTCACCACAGTACCCTCACAACCCGCTAGACCACGTATACGTACGCGAGGATTGCAAGGGACCGGGATTCCACTCCTGATTTCTTAATATTGCAAAGACGGGGTTTCTTAGAAGTCAAAATCGCTAGATCAAAGATCAATCTAGGGGGCTATTTGCCTCAAAAGTCCTACTTTTACGTTTACGACGGGTAATTCTCATTATTCGGTAGCATGTCGCGAAGCCGCGAGAAGCAATGGACAGGCGACGGTGCTGCCGTCTATCGTGGCTGTCGATACAGTAGGACCTCGATTAATGACTGCGTCTCCTAGAGAGACGACACTCGCGCGTGATTGTACGCAGACACCCACAGTTCACTCATACACCGCTAGACCACGTATACGGACGCGAGGATTGAAAGGGTCCTGTATTCCACTCCTGATTTCTTAATAATGCAAAGACGAGGTTTCTTAGTAGTCAAAATCGCTAGATGAAAAATCAATCTAGGGGGCTATTTGCCTCAAAAGTCCTACTTTTACGTTTACGACGCGTAATTCTCATTATTCGGTAGCATATCGCGAAGCCGCGAGAAGCAATGGACAGGCGACAGTGCTGCCACCTATAGTGGATGTCACCGCGAATACTTCACTATCGTGAATATCACTTGAATGTGTCAAAGAACAAGCATTCTTTTCAGAAGTGTTAGAGTACAATAACTTTATCTGCAAAACTTTATCTATTTATACACGCACACTTATGCAGTACTTATTAAATAACTGCATAACTTCAGAATCTAATCATTGGTTTTTCTTTTTATACGATGTTAATTTTATTGTTGACATGCGTGGGTCTGTCGTTAATAATAGAATGTATAGTATAAAGTATGTTTTAATTTGTCGCTGTTCCTAAAATTTTCAGGTTTTGTATACTTTCAAAACTTTATAATAATAAATAAACAAACAACGCATCGCTATAATAAATAAACAACGTATAATATTTGTTTTTATTGAACTTGTTGGTAGAAAAATGTCTTGATATTCCGCGGAGTACCGATAGTGGCTACCGAACGCACGTGAAATAACAGGACATTGCTAACTTTAAATGGTAATAACTCAGAGAGGTGGACGAAGTGGGGCCTGATTTTTATACATTATGTAAAGGAAAGTGTCATGAACACACTCCGGTTGATCCCAACGTGCGTTCCCTTGTGTGCCAAAAGATATTCCTTGTCAATTATAAAAATTTTGATATTTTTTTGTTCTATATTCGACATTACATATTAAATGCATTGCATATAATCAATGTAACTGCAATTATAATTTCTTAACGTACAATAATGCTGTTTACTGTCGAAAAAAATGGGGATGATAGATTAAACAGAATCGTCAAAATATCGCGAAGAAGAAAGGATATTTTCCGGGTGTCGATCGCAGATTCTAAAATGTTCAACTTTAAATGTTCGGTACAACTACAATTTGCATTTAGTTTCGTTAATTCTTCCATTTTTGAGGTCAGTGGATATTCGAAGGACAATATCAATTGATTAGACATCGATATGAGAAAGTTAATTTCTTGGTAAAATGTCACTAAAATCTTCGATCCAGCGTCGGTGGGATCGACCTAGTTAAATGCATGAAATTCGATGTATTCGGACCGGTGTCGTATGTAATTGGAAACATACGGACTGTAATATCTTATGACTGCCATGCCATTAACGGCACGACGATCATCGTAATATACGTTTAGTTTAGTTTAGCGGACGGAGGGGTGCCAAGCGAGCGACCCTTCGCGTGCCACCGGAGGGTGCATAATTTATCGCTTTTCCCCAACCACCATAATGCAACACGTTACACGCTTGGTATGCATGTAGATTCCGAAGGTTATCGATGCTCCCTTAGCATCCGGGGCTGTATAATGGGCCGTCTAACTACCGATAAATAGCCTAATCATCGATTGGAATTCATTGCCATGGCTTTTCTCTTAATTCAATATCTAACGCGTAATTAGAGCAGCGAGCCGGTGAACGACGGGAAAGATTATGCGTGCCTTTCGACGCTCGCGTCGTCTTCTCTCTCCGGTTCATAAGGCTACTTGAACCTGCTCCTTAACGATAACTAAACTGCGGATTTTATGCATTTATGACAAAAATAGGTAGCTACAATTTGCTAGTACAAGCAACAGTGAATGAGTCCGATTCGTTACGTTCCGAGGTGAAATGCTATTCGGGTAAACTCGGGGAGTCGAGCTTAGCCGAGCGAGCGAGGAACAAACAGATGTGCGTCGCTGACTTTTTGCTGGGCAGTGAATGAGTCTGATCCGTCACTCTCCACGATGAAACGGAGAGGTGTGCAATCGTCATAGAAGTTTTCACTATTGTCGTGTATTTATCGTCACTATTTCGTATTGGTCTTTCTTTTAACGGATTTTTCAATCGAAGAGTGTATTACCTGTCTGTCGCCTTCTACGTTCAGCACCTCAGGCCTCTGGTAGCTGTCTCTCGTGTGGCGTGCACGGATCCGAAGGATGGCTGAAAACGTCAAAGGTCTGTAAAAGAACGGAACAAGTTTGCTTAGAATAGAATTGGTTTTTATTGTGACTAGATTACAAACGGGGCCTTTCGGCGCTCAATATCGCCCAGTAGGAACGTTTACACGTAGTGAGTGAAACGACAACGGGAATGAGAACATTCTATTGCGGCCATTTTTCCAATCACTCACCGCGGGAACTGGGATATGTGATTACGACGAACATTTGTACGACATCGGGATTCATACAAAATAGCGGTCGTTTCTTACGTCTAGCTTACGTCGATAGTTGATGTATAGCGTTTAGGTCTATATCGGTTTCCGAAGTTGGTCGACTCTGCCTCGTTGAATCTCGTTCGCTGTCACGCCGTCCACACGACTTTACTACGAATGTATGCATGCAAGTGTTCCAATACCGTTCACGATTATGTTTATGTTTCATAGCTTGACATTTACCTTTTTTTTTTTTTATTTTTACTAATGTCACCCGTATAATAGGAAAGATCACGTAAACAGAACGCGGAACGAATCGACGCACCTCGGAAGATCGATTTACACGCGCCCTTGCAAGGGTGTCGAATACAGTTTATAATTACTCAATAATGTTAATAATATTTATAACGTACGCTTAGCCGATAAAATGATTTCTCTCATCGTACACTATACAAAAGCGACGTCGGAAATCGCGTCGCCCACCCATTTCTCGTTTTACTTACAGCCCGTAATACGTTTCTTCTTCTTCTTCTTCTTCTCCCTCCTTTTCTGTTGTTGTTCCGTTGTTGTTGTTGTTGTTTTGGTATCCTGCTGTATAATGGTATTATCGTCATTACAATATAACAATTTCTGATAGATATTTACGAATCGCGTGAAATCAGCGTCTACTATACATGTATCTACAGAATAGTGAGTACGTGATCCGCGGCGGGATCCCTTATTAAGCATACTCTTCTTCCCTTCCATCGTTACCAGTCTAAAATCGCAACTCAGCTCTCTTTCTTATTCCGTTATCGTTCGGGTCTCGAGGGACAGACAGTTCCGGTGTGAACTGTGATTCCGTGTCACGAGCGATGCAAGCGAAGTAAACGTTTAAGAAAATAAAGCTCGTCCTCTTTCTTTCTCTCTCTCTCACTCTCTTTCATCTTTTTTTTCCCCCCGATAGGTTGCGCTCTGAACGGCGGGCATCATCATATTGCACTTTGGGGCTCGAGTATTTGTCAAGAACCGAGACGAAATGTGTGTTCAAGAAGGCAACTAAAGCTTAATCGATCCGCGGGGAACTTAGAATCCATAGTACGCTAACGTGACTATCTCTCTCTCTCTGCCTCTCACTCTCACTCTCTCTTTCTCTCTCTCTCTCTCTCTCTCTCTCACACTTTCCCTCTCTCTCTTTCTCACGGTCTCTGTAAACATTACGGAAGAAGCATGCGCCTCGAAACATGTTAAATATACACCAATATAATCGTTCGATCGTCCATGAGTTTACATCGTATGTACAACGCTGTTCTTTCGTTCAGCCGTCCGGCTGGGAAGAGCATGGTTCAGTCGCAACGAATGACTCGACGAACAAGGTACGACCGCGCTCGAGAACCGGAAGTCGTTGTTCTTAGATCGTTCGCGAGATCATGGTGCGAAGAAGCTAGACCCAAAGGCTGCACGACGCACAGTAGTCGGAAATCGCGAAAACGTGGCCAAAATAGGAAAGAGTACACTTACATTTTAGTAGAATCTACAATCACATACGCTCCCGTTCAAAAATATGTGGACACTTTGTTGCAAGTATGATTTATTTTAATAGAACCAAATTGTACAATTTAATTATTACAATCTCTTGAATAAATAAAAGTTTCTTCTACGATGATTAGCGTGGTTTGCTGTCTTCTCAAGACAATAATAATTATTGGCGAGATATCTAATGAATTTATTATTAACTCTATAAACTAGACCGCATAAAAAATTGAACGTGTTGTCCACATACTTTCGAGCGGAAGTGTATATGTATCGTAGACATGAAAATAATTTATTTATTTATCGACGAAAGCATTAGAGAAGTTTTAAGAAGATATTTAGAGAGGGTTAACGACATAACGGTCGAAAAAAGGAAATTTCGAAATACGAAGCTCGCATAATTATTATTAAAATATATATTCTCTGGTACTGTGTAAACTGGACCGCATAAAAAATTAAACGTGTCGTCCACATACTTTCGAGCCGAAGTGTATATGTATCGTAGACATGAAAATAATTTTTTTATTTATATACGAAAGCATTAGAGAAGTTTTAAGAAGATATTTAAAGAGAGTTAACGACATAACGGTCGAAAAAAGGAAATTTCGAAATACGAAGCTCGCATAATTATTATTAAAGTATATATTCTCTGGTACTGTGTAAAGTGGACCGCATAAAAAATTAAACGTGTCGTCCACATACTTTCGAGCGGAAGTGTATATGTACCATAGACATGAAGATAATTTTTTTATTTATGGACAAAAGCATTAGAGAAGTTTTAAAAAGATATTTAAAGGGGGTATCCGGTTAACGTCATAAGGGTTGAAAAAAGGAAATTTCGAAATACGAAACTCACATAATTATTATTAAAATATACATATATTCTCTGGGACTGTGTAAACTAGACCGCATAAAAAATTAAACGTGTCGTCCACATACTTTTGAGCGGGGGTGCACACTACTGTACAAAAGAAAGAAGCACCAGGCCATACTTAATAGAAAAGCGTAAAAAATCAAATAAGAACACAGTAAGTTTTGAAAAAATATTCCGCTGTTTAATTGAATAGTTCTGAGAATATATGTGTTGTTGCGGATTATCTAATATACTTTAAATGCAATAAATCAATCGTTGTACGATACAATTTCTACATAAAGATATTGTTTGCCGTTATAGGTTATAATTGTACTGGGTACTTCTTTGTTTCGCACAGTGGTGTACACAAACATAATTATACAACGTACAATTTAGTTGAAAATTGATACTCTGGGATTTTTCGGATCGCTGATTATGAACTTGATGTCAAAATTACAGAAACTGAATTGCGGATTCAATACGGCGCGGCGGTTGCGTAACATGAAAAATTATTGGACTTTCTTCGATATCAGCGTTCCCATATTTCTTGTGCCGTGGAATATGAATTTGATGTCGAAATTACAAAAAACAAAGTGGCGGACGAGTGTGTGAAAAAATTATTTGATTTGCACAAACAGTTGTTAATAGAATGTGTTCGAAATATGTCATTGGTATAGATTATTATCAGATGACTTCCGTAATCAAAAATGTAAGATTTTAGTGTTAAATATAACTAGACTGTGGATTTTTGTGCATTCATGAAGAAATTATTTGGGTGGAATATAGAATAATAAAAGATTTAAAAAATTCAAGAATATTGTAATGTTGCTTTTAATGTAACAAAGTCGTTAAGGGATGAAATCAATGAAAAAAACCATGAAAGATTTTAAGAATTCAAGAATATTGTAATGTTGCTTTTAATGTAACAAAGTCGGTAAGGGATGAAATCAATGAAAAAAACCATGAAACATTTAAAAAATTCAAGAATATTGTAATGTTGCTTTTAATGTAACAAAGTCGGTAAGGGATGAAATCAATGAAATAATCCGTGAAAGATTTTAAAAATTCAAGAACATAGTAATGTTGCACGTAATGTAACAAAGTCGTTAAGGGATGAAATCAATGAAAAAAACCATGAAAGATTTTAAGAATTCAAGAATATTGTAATGTTGCTTTTAATGTGACAAACTCGTTAAGGGATGAAATCAATGAAAAAAACCATGAAACATTTAAAAAATTCAAGAATATTGTAATGTTGCTTTTAATGTAACAAAGTCGGTAAGGGATGAAATCAATGAAAAAAACCATGAAAGATTTTAAAAATTCAAGAATATTGTAATGTTGCTATTAATTGTAACAAACTCGTTAAGGGATGAAATCAATGAAAAAAACCATGAAACATTTAAAAAATTCCAGAATATTGTAATGTTGCTTTTAATGTGACAAACTCGTTAAGGGATGAAATCAATGAAAAAAACCATGAAAGATTTTAAGAATTCAAGAATATTGTAATATTGCTTTTAATGTGACAAACTCGTTAAGGGATGAAATCAATGAAAAAAACCATGAAAGATTTTAAGAATTCAAGAATATTGTAATGTTGCTTTTAATGTAACAAACTCGTTAAGGGATGAAATCAATGAAAAAAACCATGAAACATTTAAAAAATTCAAGAATATTGTAATGTTGCTTTTAATGTGACAAACTCGTTAAGGGATGAAATCAATGAAAAAAACCATGAAAGATTTTAAGAATTCAAGAATATTGTAATATTGCTTTTAATGTGACAAACTCGTTAAGGGATGAAATCAATTTTTATGATATTCCTGCTTCCCACAATCAATGCAAAACATTTTTATTTTGCATAAAGATCCTCAGTCTAGTGATAACTCATAAGGTCGCAGGTAAAACTTTTTTGGTAATGCAATGAAACAGATGTGTAGATTTTTCTTTTACATCTACGAAAACTTTAAAAATAAAATAAAGCAACGAAATCAGAATATTATATTAAATTAGGACACGCCCGCCAATAGCAAGAATGATAAACTAACGTTACAGCGCGATAATAAATCTCAAAGGTGATTTCAATTATGGTTGCAAATGCCGATCTTTTAGCCCGTTGGATTCGGAGCTATATTAACTCGAAAATTAAACATTTCTTCCGACCTAGAAAATAATCCCATTCTATATGACTTTCTTCATTTTATGAATATGAAATTGATACAATACCTCGTACAATACTTAAATGTTGAGGAATTAATTAGATACCAACAGATCCAATGACGTGAACAATATTATAAATAATGGAACAGCAATTTTTAGTGGCGCTTCTGAGTCACCACTCGAGTTCTAAGGGTTAAAACTACCAACTTTGAACTTTGCGTATATCCGACAGAAGTACGCGTTAAACATTCGTTATAACAAAAAAACGTGTATCAGCACATTAAAAATAAAGTACTCCCACACAGATTATTAAACTACGGGGTAAAAATAGTTTACTTTTGGCCACGATTTCAATCGAACTCACCACCGTGCGACGGATCCTCGCGCCATGCCACTGCGCTTACAGCTGACAATCGACCGTACGGGGATCAAGAAGCGAAGAAGGATCTACACGGTCTCGCAGCCAACCGTTCGGATCGATGGTTAGTTACAAGGACAGCGCAGTGGTTGTGTCGAGTACCACCGTTCTCAGTTCTCCTCCCGTGGCAGAGACAACGTTTGGGATCCGAAAGCAATCGGCGGCATGGCCCAGCAGTCGAGCAACGAGGGGCAATAACTAGCACTGGTGGCGTGCTGCCAATATCCAGCCAAACCTGTGCCACTTCCGGCACCGGTTCCAGTACCGCCAATCCCGATGCCAACACCGACGCCGATACCGCCGGTCGTCGCGACGACCTGCTCGCTCCCAATGCCGTTTGTCTCCATCACGCTTCTGTCGTCATCGATCTTCTGGTCCGCCGTGGTCCCGTCGTCGTCGTACATGAGGTAAAGGGGGTGCGAGATGGTCGACGAGGGACTCGACGACAATGTCGGGGAGGCGGCGGACCTAGGCCTGGGTCACTCTTGCGATCTCAGCTGATTGTCAGTTTGCTGGTTGCCGGAGACACCGGGAGCTGTTCCGACCGGCACTACTTGGCTTCCTCCACCCAAGGACCTTGCCGAGCCGGGCATAGAGCTTCCGGTATTCGCGGTGACGCTGTGCTGATGGGGGCTAGTCGTAGCCCCCGCTTCACCTCAGACTTGAGCCCTGGCGGTGGCGTTGACGTGAGCCTCTGTGCTACCCGGCGAGTGCGGGTTACCTTCGCCGGTCGACACCAACGCGTATTGACACGCGCTCAATCCACCACCGCCTCCGACCGAAGACGCTCTTGAGCTAACCGGGCTCCCAGCCGCGGACACCGGCGTGCTGTCTATGCTGAAGGTACTTCCGCTCAAGCCGCTGTACCCGCTGCTATGCTGTCTGGCCTTCAATCGTAACGAGGCGATGCTACTCGAGGTCATCTCCGGAGCTACCGTTGTCCTGTGATGCGGCGTGTAAACCGGTGGCCCGTAAGGATGGTGCGGCGCCGCAGGTGTCGCGTAAGGACACGCTGCACCTGATGCTGCCACCGGTGAACCCGCCACGCCTAATCCTGAGCCCATCCCAGGTAGCATCGATGTGGCTGCCTGCCCGACGGACACTGACATACCGCCCACGTGACTACCAGCCACGGACGTCGCCGCGTTGAAACAATTCACCGGACTGACTTGGGTATGGTGATGATGGTGCGACGCCGTCGGCACCACCGACCCCAACGTGTTCACCCACGGGAAGTTTTTCGTTGCCAATGGAGATGGCACCTTCGCCGCCCAATTGTTGTACGTACTGTACGAACTGTACAAAGCATCCGGGTCCGCGAACGGCTGACCGATGAAACCGTTCAAGCTGGTCGTGCCGAAACTCGCCTTGAACTCACCGGCTGCTGCCGCGGCCGCGTTCAACGCGTTCCGCTCTTTCTTCCGCCATTTTGCTCTCCTGTTCTTGAACCACACCTGCAAACAGACCGGAGCATTCCGTTAGGTGGTGGGATGCGAACGTTTGTATTCGGTTCTAGGTACGGATCGGATCAAGAGTTCAATATACACTACCACCGTCCATTAGTATTTCACCACTTGACGGAATCGAAGCTAAGAGTTTATGTTCACGTTACAACTTAAATTACTTTGAAGTAGAGTGAATATAAATGTACAGTAACGTGCAGATTACTGTCAAACAGCCGTATTTTTGGTTGACAGTAATCTGGATCCTGGATCGTACTTTTGTTACTTCAAAGGCGATTCCGAACATAGAGAAGGATTGATTGAAATTCAAAGGTGAAGGCGAACATAGAGAAGGATACAGTCATGTCCACATTACTGTCCAACAGCCGTATTTATGGTGGACAGTAAGATTGGTGTGTACACGTATGATCGTATTTTTGTTACTTCAAAGGCGATTCCGAACATAGAGAAGGATTGATTGAAATTCAAAGGTGAAGCCGAAGTCTCCGAAGTTTCTTGCTTTCCAATACGCTGTCGTTCCTTGCGACCGAAACTTGAATCGTCGATTTAACCACTAAATACAATTTGAATTGTATCGTGTTTGGTCTTATATTAATCAGAAAAGTGCCAGAAATACGATAGTGATATTTCATTAAAAAAATAATGAAAATTAAGAAAGTTGAAAACTTCGATTCATTCGTGTCAATGTGTGGTTTTACACCGATATACCCGAGTCGAGATCAATCATCGCCGCGCCAGTGGAGTAGGTAGCCACTCGTCTTAGAACGTAGTATAAACACAGGACAGTAATGCGGACATCACTGTATACGATTGACGTAAGAGTACAGTAAAATCCGCATTACTGTCCAACAGCCGTATTTTTTGGTGGACAGTAAGATTGGTATGTACACGTATGATCGTATTTTTGTTACTTCAAAGGCGATTCCGAACATAGAGAAGAAAGAATGAAATTCAAAGGAGAAGCCGAAGTCTCCGAAGTCTCTTTCTTTCCAATACGCTGTCGTTCCTTGCGACCGAAACTTGAATCGTCGATTTAACCACTAAATACAATTGGAATTGTATCGTGTTTGGTCTTATATTAATCAGAAAAATGCCAGAAATGCAATAGTGAAATTTCATTAAAAAAAT
>CM052195.1:1599320-1627624 GCA_028455805.1 Lasioglossum figueresi
TGGACAGTAAGGTTGGTATGTTTGGTCGTATTTTTGTTACTTCAAAGGAGAGTCCGAACATAGAGAAGAAAGAATGAAATTCAAAGGAGAAACCGAACATAGAGAAAGACAGAATAAAATTCGAAGGAGAAGCCGAACATAGAGAAGGATAGAATGAAATTCGAAGGAGAGTCCGAAGTCTCCGAAGTCTCTTTCTTTCCAATACGCTGTCGTTCCTTGCGACCGAAACTTGAATCGTCGATTTAACCACTAAATACAATTGGAATTGTATCGTGTTTGGTCTTATATTAATCAGAAAAATGCCAGAAATGCAATAGTGAAATTTCATTAAAAAAATAATTAAAATTTCGATTCATTCGAGTCAATGTGTGGTGTTTACACCGATATGCCAGTGAAGTGAGAAGGCACTGGACATTGAACCTAGTATAAACAAAGGACAGTAATGCGGACTTCACTGTAATATAGAATGGAATTAGTCTAGGTCGAAAGAAATGTTTAATTTTCCATTTAAAATATTGTTTGCATTGCTATATATGTTGGTATCGAATAAATTACTAAACATTTACGTATTGTGTGAGGTATTATATCAATTTCATATTCATACAGAGAAAAGAATTAATATACAGTAATGTCCACATTACTGTCCAACAGCCGTATTATGGTGGACAGTAAGGTTGGTATGTTTGGTCGTATTTTTGTTACTTCAAAGGAGAGTCCGAACATAGAGAAGAAAGAATGAAATTCAAAGGAGAAACCGAACATAGAGAAAGACAGAATAAAATTCGAAGGAGAAGCCGAACATAGAGAAGGATAGAATGAAATTCGAAGGAGAGTCCGAAGTCTCCGAAGTCTCTTTCTTTCCAATACGCTGTCGTTCCTTGCGACCGAAACTTGAATCGTCGATTTAACCACTAAATACAATTGGAATTGTATCGTGTTTGTTCTTATATTTCTGAGAAAAATGCCAGAAATGCAATAGTGAAATTTCATTAAAAAAATAATTAAAATTTCGATTCATTCGAGTCATGTGTGGTGTTTACACCGATATGCCAGTGAAGTGAGAAGGCACTGGACATTGAACCTAGTATAAACAAAGGACAGTAATGCGGACGTCACTGTAATATAGAATGGAATTATTCTAGGTCGAAAGAAATGTTTAATTTTCCATTTAAAATATTGTTTGCATTGCTATATATGTTGGTATCGAATAAATTACTAAACATTTACGTATTGTGTGAGGTATTATATCAATTTCATATTCATACAGAGAAAAGAATTAATATACAGTAATGTCCACATTACTGTCAAACAGCCGTATTTTTGGTGAACAGTAAGGTTGGTATGTTTGATCGTATTTTTGTTACTTCAAAGGAGAGTCCGGACATAGAGAAGGACAATGAAATTCAAAGAAGAAGCCGAACATAGAGAAAGACAGAATAAAATTCGAAGGAGAAGCCGAACATAGAGAAGGATAGAATGAAATTCGAAGGAGAGTCCGAAGTCTCCGAAGTCTCTTTCTTTCCAATACGATGTCGTTCCTTGCGACCGAAACTTGAATCGTCTATTTAACCACTAAATACAATTGGAATTATATCGTGTTTGGTCTTATATTAATCAGCAAAATGCCAGAAATACGATAGTGAAATTTCATTAAAAAAATAATGAAAATTTCGATTCATTCGAGTCAATGTGTGGTGTTTACACCGATATACCCGAGCCGAGATCAATCGTCGCCGCCTTCGGCGCGGCGCGACGTTGGCCGCCAGTGGAGTGGGTAGGCACTCGTCTTAGAACGTAGTATAAACACAGGACAGTAATGCGGACATCACTGTACACGATTGACGTAGAAGTATTACGATGCATTACTTGTTCAGGATTTGACCAGTAAATAGATGAAAGTCTATCCTTATATCTATCCGTCTATCTAGAGGAAGTATTCATCAATATGTACACTCATACGCGAAAGTATTGCTTACAATTCTGAAATTCAACTAATGAGATATGCATGTTAGATTAAAGCATTTGATGTAATATCCCACATATAGAAAGGGATGGGTCTCAAGACTACATACACGAAATTTTGTTGGAAATCCTGACACTTTCAACATTGCCTCGACTTTCTAAAAGTCTTTTTAGTAATAAAACAAGGGTAGTAACGGGGCTGGGAGCCAGATGTGTCTTCGAAGGATCTTGCCGGGGAAACCCCATGACGCAACTCGCTCCTAGGAATCACAAAAGGGCCTGTAGTATATAAGGACCCATTTCCTATTTTCAGTCTCTTAGTGCTCTTTGAGTCTCTTAGTGATTTGACCGGTATAGTCTGCTGTAGATCCTCTTCAAGGAAGACGTTTCGTTCCGAGCCGTTGAAGAAAGTCGTGTTTTATTTAACATTAACTCTGACTCAGTCTTATTCGGTACCCCATTCCCAATAAATTTAACAATATATACCGTTTTTGCATTACATATATTGTAAACACGTGCCAGACGTGGCACACAAAAGTATTCGAACTTTGGACAACTAAGAATTTCCGACACCAATAGAATGTAGACAAAGAATTTCCAACGATCACAGAATGAAAACAAACATTGTTTAGTTCACTAGCAGTCGGTCCAGGGCAAACAGTGTTAAAAATTTCTGTCACAATTTTCATTATGAACACTATAACAAAATGAATCGCAAGAAATCCGAAACAAGCAAGTCAATCAGAGAATTAATAACAAAATGGTATTATATAAGGAAGGCAAATCATTAAGTGAAATTGCAGAACTTGTAAACAGAAGTAAGTCCACGATTCATTGTATTGTGAAGAAATTTAATACGCAAGGTAACATTGCTACTGAGCTCCGTTGTGGACGTCCAAAAAAGCTGACTGAAAGAGAGGAGAAAACAATCATACGAAAAATCAGACAAGATCCTTTTATTTCTGGATCATAATTGGCATCAATGGTGGCTATACAGTTCCAGAAAGAAGCGCATCCCGAATTGTGTCGTCGATTATTAAGAAATAATGGTTTACATGCACGAGTTCCAAGACGAAAACCATTTATTAGCAAGAGAAATAAAATTTTGCGTTTGCAATTCGTCGAAAAATTTATTTATAAAAGTAATTCGTTCTGGGACACGTTATTATTCTCTGATGAGAGTAAATTCAACGTTTTTGGTAACGGTGGACGTAAAAAAGTTTGGAGGAAACAGAACACAGAATTGGAATCGCGAAATCTACGGCATACTATTAAACATAATGGTGGATCTGTATTAGTTTTTTGGGGCTGTATGGCAGCTAGTGGAGTGGGAAACCTCACGTTCATTGACGGAACAATGGACAGAACAAAGTACTTACAAATTTTGCAGGAAAACCTAAAAGACAGTGTATCAAAATTGAATTAACCAAGTAATTACTAGTTTCAATTGGACAATGATCCTAAACATACCGCTAAAATAGTCAAAGAATGGATATTGATTATGGAGAATGGATCTGTATTAGTTTGGGGCTAGTGGAGTGGGAAACCATGTATTCATTGACGGAATAATGGATAAAACAAAGTACTTAAAAATTTTGCAGGAAAACCTAAAAGACAGTGTAATAATTAACCCTACAATATCATGTCAAACTCGTGATAAAGATTCTGAACTGACAATGAGTCTAATAAATATTGGGTTGGAAAGAAAATAATTTCGGTATTTTAAAGTGAAATAGAGCCAAATTTTTTTATGCATGCAATGAATTTTAAAGAATAAGATGTTCTCCCTCTTGTTCGATGATCTTTTGTTAAAAAGAATAAATAAGACAATATTTTATTGATTCAAGTTCATCGCTTGAATAAAGAAATTCGGATTTACTTAACCTTAAAATACCGAAATTACTTTATCGCCAACCAAATAAACTGAATGTTATTCCTTCCTTTAACGATTTGAATTGACATGTTCAATTTTTAAAATTTTCCAACAATTTCAAATTATATCTACTCAATTTCGCTGTAAATGCATAAAGATCCACAGTCTATATATCATGAGATAATAATATGTGTAAGCATTTTATGGAAGAATGATATTATTATGTCACTGGACGTTTAGATTATATCCTTAAATCATTTTGTTGAAATACATAAATAAACATATTTGTAAAACCTGCTGCTACGTACAATCTTGGCTCGGTACATATCCTAATTTGTCATGGTCGCGTGTCTTCAATTTCTTCAAAGGAACTTCATTTCCGATAACAACTGATAAATACGGAAATTTAGGTGACATTTTACAACGAAACGAAATACGCAATTAGCCTAGTTGCTCGCACCCACGCGAACCGATAACGACATATTAATTCGAGTATAACTTTACATAAGTCGCGGGAGCGTTGAAATGTACAAATATTTTTGCTAGCGATGGACGTAAAAAAGTTTGGAGGAAACAGAACACAGAATTGGAATCGTTAATCTACAGCCGACTATTAAACACAATGATGGCTCTGTATGAGTTTTTTGGGGGCTGTATGGCATCCAGTGGAGTGGGAAACCATGTGTTCATTGACGGAATAATGGACAAAACAAAGTACTTAAAAATTTTGCAGGAAAACCTAAAAGACAGTGTATCAAAATTGAATTTACCAAGTAATTGCTGGTTTCGATCGGACAATGATCCTAAACTTACCGCTAAAATAGTCAAAGAATGGGTATTGTATAATGTTCCACACGTGTTGCCACATCCACCGCAAAGTCCCGATTTCAACCCCCTTGAACATTTATGGGATGAGGTGGAAAGAAGATTGAGAACTACAGTCGTTACTTCGAAAGAAGCGTTAAAACGAAATATTATTGCAATATGGCCATCAATAGATCCAACGGTTACGTCTCAGTTAGTTCACTCAATGGAAAACAGACTTAGGGCCGTTATAAAAGCAAACGGTGGTCCAACTTTCTATTAAAACTTTAAATTATTCAATTTAAATAACTATTAAATGTTCCGTTCGAATACTTTTGTGTGTCGCTTCTAGTACGTGTTTATAATAAATGTATTGTAAAAAGGCTACATATTGTTGGATTATTTTCTAGTGTTACTTATGTAGTCTTAAGATCAACCCCTTGTTATATGTGGCAAATTACTTTAAATACTTCAATGTAACATACATATTTCATTAGTTGAATGTTAGAACTGTAAGCGTTCGAATACTTTCGTGTATGAGTGTATATCCACCTCGCATGGGCGTTGACGGCGTTTATAATTCGCTATAGCTTTTTTCATGTTTCTTCCTAAGATAGAATAGATTAACAGATAGAGCGGGGAGACACTTAAAACCACTATAGTTAAGTGTGTTCGCTCGATCAGTTTTCGTTCAATTTTTCTTATTATCTTTTTATTCGCAGTTATTCGTGTTGATAATGTAACTAATGGAGAATTCTATCACAAGGTCAAAAGACAATCACGCAATAAAATTATGGGGAAGTGGAATATTTTCGAAGAACGTACGGAACAGCTTATATTTGCCCGCAAGGAAATTCTGGTACACAAAAACTGAAGGAACGTTCACGAGTACATCAATTAGCAGCGGTTATCTTATCTTATCTGGTACGAAATAATTATGACTCGTTGGAGAGAAAATTACACTGTACTAAACAAACTACCGCGTTTAAAACGATTATTTTTTCAGTTATACATATGTCTCGATTAGATCTTATCAGAATTTGTCGTGGATCACTCTAAGTTTTTCAATTTCGTATCATTTCAATTCTTCCTTTTTCTGTCGATCAAATGCCGTTGCAAAACAATAGAAACATAATATGCTGAATGTCATGTTTGATCGATCTTTTTCTTTTCTGAACAAGTGGTATGCAGAATTTCGACGTTTACATATTCTATAGATTTTTAATGTACATTCAATATACATTAAATTATAGTTTAAAATCATATGCAGTATCAATCGTATCCGTTGTTCATATGAACAAAGTATGTATTTGATGAATATATTGGTTGTGATATAATTTTGAAAGTTCTTACATTTTTTAAATTTCTTAATGGATAATACAGGTAGATACGTTAACAACAAAAAGAAATTACAATAGGCACGATAAAGTAATAACTAATTAGTACTGAATTATATAAATGAATGAATACATAATTTTTTCACGACTATTTGTTAGAGGATTTCAAGGCGAATTCGGAAACTTATCGTACCATTAAAAAATTGCAAAAGAAGATTGCAAGAACATTTTTAATTTTTTATTACAAAAAATTTACTATAATCACCTGAAAGTTCTTTTTGTATACACATATGATGTATACGAATATAAACGTACGATTTCGCCGTATTACGGCTCGAAGTTTTCACGTATTGATTTCTATGATTATGTCGCTGTTAAATGAATTATTATGGGTATAACTAGGGTCAGTAAACATTCCCAAAGAAGTATATATGAATGCTATATCTATATTCGGACATGACTCTTTTTCACCTAAAATGGCCATTCGTTCCACCGACGCGTCGCTCAGTGAACTGTATCGAAGATTTTAGTGACATTTTAGTATAACTTCTGAATCATTAGAGATATCAGAAAAATACTACAGAAAAATACTACAGAAAGATACACAGAAAAATATTAAAAAATTCTATCTATTTAATAACGTATCAAAAAATTCACATATTTTTTTATGTAAGAATTCATAGTTATTTATAGTTAGTCTTTAGACAAATTTCGTAATGTAAAATACAAGTCTTCATTCGTACGGAAAGTCTCCATTATTAAATATAAAAAAACACTTAAATAACTACACGAATAAAGAAATAACAATCAAATTAATCGGATACAGAAAAAACTTAATTGTACTCAAAACAATATAAACACTAAATATAAACTATAAAACGAATACTATACAGAATAACACGGAACAACTAGACTTCGGAAAAAACGTTTCGAATGAGCAGTCTACTATGCAACACAATGGTTCTATTCCAACAGAATGCTATTTTGTTATTTCTTTGTTTTAAGGGGAAACAGTTGACACTCGAGTGAAAAAACACTTGAAAGTGTCAAAGAACAGGCATTCTTTTCAGAAGTGTTAGAGTACAATAACTTTATCCGCAAAACTTGATCTATTTAAACACGTACACTTATGCAGTATTTATTAAATAACTGCATAGCTTCAGAATCTAATAATTTTCTTTTCTTTTAAATGATGTTAATTTTATTGTTGATTTGCGTGGGTCTGTCGTCAATAATAGAATGTAAAGTATAAAGTATGTTTTAATTTGTCGCTGTACTTAAAATTTTCAGGTTTTGTATAATTTCAAAACTTTATAACAATAAATAAATAAACAACGCATCAATATAATAAATAAACAACGTATAATACTTTTTTTTATTGAACTTGTTGTTATAAAAATGTCTTAATATTCCGCAGAGTACGATGATGGCTACGAACGCATGTGAAATAACAGGACATTACCAACTTTAAACGGTAATAAATCAGAGAGGTGGACGAAGTGGGACGTGATTTTTATACATTATGTAAAGGAAAGTGTCATGAACACATTCCGATTGATCCCAACGTGTGTTCCCTTGTGTGCCAAAAGATACTCCTTGTCAATTATAAAAATTTGGACATTTTTTTGTTCTATATTCGACATTACATATTAAATACATTGCACACAATAAGTGTAACTGCAATTATTGGGTTGTTCGGAAAGTAATTTCGTTTTTTCCCGACAGAGTATTTAATTGTATTTTTTTGCACCCAACTTCACATTTAAGCCGCATAATCATTATATGTTTTGAGAGCTGATATAGCAAGGCTTGCGTGTGAAAAAGTCCAATTGATTCTACGCAGTAGTTTTTGGTCGGTGGCCTTTTAAATATGGAGAGCAGTAAGCAGCATTTTCGTCGTATTTTACTTTTTTACTATAGAAAAGGTAAAAATGCTATTCAAGCTAGAAAGAAATTATCCGATTTGTATGGAGAAGATGTGTTGACGGTACGCCAGTGCCAGAACTGGTTTGCAAATTTTTTTTTTGTTTTTCGTTTAATTCGGAAGTCTACTGTCATCGGCTGAACAAACTGAATGATGCGCTTCAACAGAAAAGGCCAGAATTAATCAACAGAAAAGGTGTAGCGTTCCAACAAGATAATGCGAGACCTCATACAAGTTTGGTCACTCGCCAAAAGCTTTTACAGCTTGAATGGGATACAATGCCACACCCACCATATTCTCCAGATCTGGCACCTTCGGATTATTATTTGTTCCGGTCACTGCAAAATTTTTTAAACGGCAAAACCTTTGCTTCGAACGAGGAGGTCACAAACCACCTCGATCAGTCTTTTGCCAGAAAAGACCAAAAATTTTATGAGCGTGGAATCATGCTACTACCGGAAAGATGGCAAAAGGTATTGGACCAGAATGGCCAATATATAATTCAATAATTTTAAAATGACAATTTAATGTTATGTTTAACTAATTCTTTAATTTATTTTATTAATTCAATTAATAAAATTTTGATAATTTGTTCTTTCAATTACAATTGGTATAAATCTATGGTATGCCCCGCAAATTTCTGAACATTGACCAAAATATAGGCCTGGTCGAAGAGGCCTAATAAAACAATTTGTTCATTAGACGAAAATTGTCTTTCATTTTCACAAAAAAAAAACGAAATTACCTTCCGAACAACCCAATATAATTTCTTAATGTAGAATAATGCTGTTTACTGTAGAAAAAAAATGGGGATGATAGATTAAATAGGATCGTGAAAAAATATCGCGAAAAAGAAAGGATATTTTTCGGATGTCGATCGCAGATTCTAAAATGTTCAACTTTAAATGTTCGGTGCAATTACAGTTTACTAGGGGTGTGCGGGTTCCCGACATTTACGGGTACCCGACAGTCGAGTCGGGTTGGAAAAAATCGGGCGGGCTCGGGCGAGTACTCGAGACATCTGAATGTTCGGGTAGCTTGATCGCGTCGGGTAGCTTGACCGCGTCGGTCAGCTCGATCGTTCCGGGTAGCTTGATCGTTTCGGGTAGCTTGATCGCGTCGGATAGCTTGATCGTCCACGGGTAGTCGATCAGCAGCAGTCTCCAGTCTCATTTGAAATTCGAAATCAATTATAATTACACTATAATATGTAATCTTCATTGTATGTCGTATGTACATACGTGACTTCCGCCTTTTCCTTTATTAAAATTTGAACGTACATATGTATATTCTATTAACGGATTAATTAATTTTCTCTTATTTTTAATGTGTAGGAGTCATTCCACGCGAAGTGACCTAGAACTAACAAACCGATGAAAATGAGTTTTTAGTAACATAAGAGTATCTACTAAAAATGTCATTCGAAGAAAATGTTTTTTCACTATTTATTTTGCAATTGTTTTAAACAAATGCAACGTTTTCATAGCAGGGTATTTTTTAAAAATTTGAATAAATATGAGGATATAGTCCCAAGTGTCCCTTGTACGTTCATGTTTTTAAAAAGATGGACATTTGAAAATTCTCGAAATTGAAATTAATTGAACTCAATGCTGCACCGTGATATACAGCCTCGGACGACCGCGCACAGTGGGCTATAAGAGATATCGAGATGAATTTATTAAAAAAATGATTCCTATCTACTGTTAATTATCGCGATCAATATATATTTTTATTATCATTTTTTAATCGAGTGTCTAAATTTTATCGTCTTAAAATAAAATTTTAAATTGTTTATTGGTTACTCGTTTAGTACTTTTCCAGATAATTCGATATCGCGTTAGTGCAAATTACGAATCGCATGTTCAATCTCGAGTATAGAAAGATCTCGTCCGAATTTGGCCAATCTATGTAATCGTAATCCGAATGTCTCCGGCTACCAGTGACGATCAAGCTACTCGACGCGATCGAGCTACCCGACGCGATCAAGCTACCCGAACATTCAGATGTCTCGAGTACTCGCCCGAGCCCGCCCGATTTTTTACGACTCGACCCGAACCCGTAAATGCGGGAACCCGCACACCCCTACAGTTTACATTTAGTTTGATTAATTCTTCCATGTTTGAGGTCAGTGGATATTCGAAGGACAATATCAATTGATTAGACATCGACATAAGAAATTTAATTTCTTGGTAAAATGACACTAAAATCTTCGATCCATCCCACTGTGCGACGAGGCCATTGGGAACCGCGAAAGAGCCATTTAGGACCGCGAAAGACCATAAAAAAGTCGGTTCTAGGAGGAGGAACTGAACGAGACGTTCGCGACTGCTGTTTCTAGATTTTGCCAGATTTCGCGGGGTCTCCCATCACCGTCGATATTACTCATAGAACGAAAGGGGCAAAGCGAAGGCGTTTTCGTTGGGTAGACGACACCGAGTCCTGAGACAAATGGCAAGAAAACCCCGGCGTGCTCCACCATCCTGAAATATGATGGCGTTAATTCAAGGCGGCCCTTTCCCGCGCTCGATACTATACGAGGGTTGTGGGCGTAGGGTGGCCGGGAGAGGGTGAACCTCGTCAGCCGTTTCCACCCTCTTCCCGTTCCCATTCGCCCTTCAACCTCGACGCCGCGCCGCGCCGTCGTCTCCGTTCCTCGTTGTTGCTTTTCCCATGACGCCCAACCTGCTCGTCCCCGACAATTATACGGGTGGTTGCACTCAGATACACGTCGCTCTCGCGTAACTGTAAGGGAAGGCAACGAGCGGCGGAATGCTGCCTCCGAGAGGAGGGTTCAGAGCTGGGAACTATCTGCTGCTGCTGGTGGAGGCAGCAGCGACGGGCCAAAAAGAACGAACGAACGAACGAACGAAGGATGGAAGGAAGACTCTAGGGGAGAAACAATGACGGAGGCGGCTCGAGGATTCTCCGTAAGATGGATGGCCTCACGATCACGCCGTGGAAACGCTAAGAGGCGCGACGAATCATTGAAAGAGGGGAAGTAGACTGACTAACGAAGAATTATGCGGTTCCTATCGCGATCAGCCTCGAAATTTCCTCTTCCGTGTTCCGGCAGATTCAAAAAATTATATTGCCTTTCATTAGACAAACCGTGGTCCAGAAAGCCTATGTTTTGTTCGCATATTTTACTTACCGGAAGCCGGATTTTTGTGCAAAATAAAAATTGTCCAAGTCAGCTGTAGGAAACACAAGTTAAATGAACATGAACTTTTGTTTCCACTTCTTTCAATATCTTCGGAATTCTGTACTTCACCTATTGAATTTTATCATCGATGCAATGGACATGTTAAACAAATTTTAAAACATCAACGTGTTAGTTTCAGCTCTATAAGATAATTGATGGTAGAAAGAATATGCGTGTCTTGCAATCAATGTAAACATTCTATTATTTTGCATAAAGATCCGCAGTCTAATGATAATTGTGTAATGCCGATGGTACGCAAAGTAACAAATAATGGAAGCAAACGTATCAACATTGTCGACTCAATAAACTTAACACGCGTTCGCATAACCAGGGATTGAAAGCGTTGTGGAACTTCAGATTTCGTAGATCTTATTGAATCTAATAGGAATAGCTAATGACACGAATTGGTTACTGAAAAATTTACTCGGGCACCACTATTTGAAGATTAACCTCTCAAGGCTGATGCTTTTCACGATTTGATGGCAGCCATAGATAATTACAACCAAATCTTCTATGAGATCTTTGAGGTCATTTACATCTACTTATATCCACTACAAATAGCAAATAAACGAATTGGCTACTAGAAAATATAAATTACGGTGAAGCTTTTGCAACCTCGAGTAGAATGGAAGATTAATCCTCTCTCGAAGATTAATCCTCTTAAGGCAGATGCTTTTGGCGATTTCATAGCAGCCACGGCGAGATTTGTTGGAATCTTCTGTGAAATCAATGGAGATCTTCTTATTGGACCCACTACAAATCCCTAATAAACGAATTGGTTACTAGAAATTATAAAGTAGGATGAAGCTTTTGCAACCCCCAGTAGAAATGATCCCAAGTACTACCGTGCGAGGAATCATCCCCTCAAAACCTATGCTTTTAGCGATTTCATGGCAGTCGTGTCTAGATTCATTCAAATCTTCTTTGGAATCAATGGAGATCTTCTTATTGAAGCTAATACAAACAGTTAATGACACAAATTGGGTACTGGAAAATGAAAATTTGGAGAAAAAGTTTGCAACCTCGAGTAGAAATGGACCCAACAGCGAGGATTAACCCCTCAAGCCCTATGTTTCTGGCGATTTCATGGCAGCCACGGCTAGATCCGTTGGAATCTTCTTTGAAATCAAAGTAGATCTTCTTGTTAATCCCATTACAAGTAGCTAATAAACGAACTGGCTACTAGAAAATTTAAACTAGCTTTTACAACCCTAAGTAGCAATGGACCCAAGTGCCACCGTTCGAGGATTAACTTCGTCAGGCCGATGTTTTTGGCGATTTCATAGCAGCCACGGCGAGATTTGCTGGAATCTTCTTTGAAATCAACATAAATCTTCTTGTTAGTTCCATTACAAATAGCTAATAAACGAAACTGGCTACTAGAAAACTTAAACTAGCTTTTAGATCCCTAGTAGAAATGGATCCTAGTGCCATCGTTCGAGGATTAACCCCTCCAGGCCGATGTTTTTGGCGATTTCATAGCAGGCACGGCTAGATCCGTTGGAATCTTCTTTGAAACCAACATAGATCCTCTTGTTAGTCTCTTTACAAATAGCTAATAAACGTACTGGCTACTAGAAAACATAAACTAGCTTTTAGATCCCTAGTAGAAATGGATCCCAGTGCCATCGTTCGAGGATTAACCTCGTCAGGCCGATGTTTTTGACGATTTCATAGAAGCCACGGTAAGATCCGTTGGAATATTCTTTGAAATCAACGTAGATCTTCTTGTTAGTCCCATTACAAATAGCTAATAAACGAACTGGCTACTAGAATATTTAAACTAGCTTTTACAACCCTAAGTAGCAATGGACCCAAGTGCCATCGTTCGAGGATTAACCCCTCCAGGCCGATGTTTTTGGCGATTTCATGGCAGCCACGGCTAGATCCGTTGGAATCTTCTTTGAAATCAACATAGATCTTCTTGTTAGTCCCATTACAAATAGCTAATAAACGAACTGGCTACTAGAATATTTAAACCAGCTTTTACAACCCTAAGTAGCAATGGACCCAAGTGCCACCGTTCGAGGATGAACCTCGTCATGCCGATGTTTTTGGCGATTTCATAGCAACCACGGCTAGATCCGTTGGAATCTTCTTTGAAACCAACATAGATCCTCTTGTTAGTTTCTTTACAAATAGCTAATAAACGAAACTGGCTACTAGAAAACTTCAACTAGCTTTTAGATCCCTAGTAGAAATGGATCTTAGTGCCACCGTTCGAGGATTAACCCCTCCAGGCCGATGTTTTTGGCGATTTTATGGCAGCCACGGCTAGATCCGTTCGAATATTCTTTGAAATCAACATAGATGTTCTTGTTAGTCCCATTAAAAATAGCTAATAAACGAACTGGCTACTAGAAAATTTAAACCAGCTTTTACAACTTTAAGTAGCAATGGACCCAAGTGCCACCGTTCGAGGATTAACCTCGTCAGGCCGATGTTTTTGGCGATTTCATAGCAGCCACGGCTAGATTCGTTGGATTCTTTGAAACCAACGTAGATCTTCTTGTTGTACCTAATACAAATAGTTAATGACACGAATTGGCTACTGGGAAATGAAAATTTCAACAAAAAGTGTTCAACGTCGTGTCAAAATGTACGCATGTCCCGTCATACGTGGATTAAGCTCATCAACAAGAACCCAGCGCCGGAAACCCCTAAATCACCGAGAGCACGGCGCAAGCGTCTTTCCCGGCTACTTGAAGGTGGAAGAGAGAGAGCGAGAGAGAGGCAGAGGGAGTAGTATCGCGAGAAATAAAGGCGGTGCACGGCGAAGTAGCGGGGAAAAAATATTTCCCGTACGTTCCCGGCCGTATAACCAAACTTTTCTTCGCGAGGAACATCATTGGATTTCACGAAGCAACCCCGTAGACATGACACGGGGCGTCGGTAAGCCAAGAGGGGGAGTAAACTCGATAGGGCAGAACGGCAGCACGGTGGGCGAAAGATGCCGTGGCTCGAGAATCAATAAACTCTCGGAAGGCGCGCGCGGGTCGTTGGTATACACACAAGGCCGCGCCCATAAACTTTAACAGCATCGCAGAATCGCGACGCCGAAGACAAGCTTGTCGGGCGGGAACCAGCCCGATGCCCGATTCGTGGCTTATAAACTTGATGAGCGAAGTTGCCCGACCCAGCAAGCCACGGTTCACGCGTCAGCCATCGAACTCGATGACTATGGCACAGGTCATTTCTACCGCGCAGGCTGACCTGTCCACTGAACGTATACGTAATCGAAGAGCTCTTGCAGAAAACAATGCAACTGCCGAAAATCAACTTTCTCGATAAAACGAAAAGCTCCAATTAAATTATTTTGATTGCTAAATATTAGCTTGATCATGTCGTCATATGTATACCGAGGATTTGATGCATTTATGACGTATATGAATACATATAACTTAAAAGAGTAAATACATGCAGACAATTTACGAACGTTCATGTGTTATTTTCAGTTTATTAAAATTGTTAACGTTAAGAAGAAATTTTTTTTTGCGTTTCTGTGTCTTGTAGTTAACGAAGAAAATTTTTATTTTGCATAAAGAGCCGCAGTCTAAGTATATACGTACTCATAAGAATGTACGTAGTAGTTGAAATTAGAATATTATAATTATATTTGCAATCTTCTAGAACAATTTTCATTACGTCTAGTAAACTAATTCACATAGCTTGGCAGAAAAACTGAAGCAGTCTGGTAGAATTATTCAAGGCCTTCCAAAAGAGATGTTATTTTAAATTATAATAAACGTTTTTCTTTTTATAATTAACAAATATTTACAATTCTAATCTTCACGAATGAAAAATAGCGCGCAATTTGAGATGACACCATTTAATGGAAATACCTTAAAAAAAGTTATTATACAATATAATGAAGATCTACTTGTTAGGCAATTACAAATAGCTAATAAACGAATTGACTACTACAAAATATAAATTAGGATGAAGGAGGTTTTACAAACCCGTGTAAAAATGGACTCGGGCACCACTATTTGAAGATTAACCTCCTCAAAGCTGATGCTTTTGACGATTTCATGGCAACCATAGATAATTTCATTCGGATCTTAGAAGATTCCTTAGATCAAGATGAAATCAAAGATGAGATTTTTGAGGTTATTTACATCTTGATATTGGACCCACTACAAATATCTAATAAGCGAATTGGCTACTAGAAATTATAAATTAGAAGGAAGCTTTGGGAACCCGAGTAGAAATGGACCCAAGTATCACCGTTCGAGGAGTAATCCCCTCGAGACCGATGCTTTTCGCGATATCATGGCAAACGCAACTAGACCCGTTCGAATTTTCTTTGAAATCAACGTAAATCTTTTTGTTAGACCCATTACAAATAGCTAAAAAATGAATTGGCTACTAGAAATTATAAATTAGAAGGAAGCCTTTGCAATCCTGAGTAGAAATGGACCCAAGTATCACAGTTCGAGGATCTATGGCGATATCATGGCAATCGCAACAAGATCCGTTTGAATTTTCTTTGAAATCAACGTAAATCTTTTGTTAGTCGCATTACAAATAACTAATAAGCGAATTGGCTACTAGAAATTATAAATTAGAAGGTGGCTTTTGGAACCCGAGTAGAAATGGACCCAAGTATCACCGTTCGATGAGTAATCCCCTCGAGACCGATGCTTTTCGCGATATCATGGCAATCGCAACTAGATCCGTTCGAATTTTCTTTGAAATCAACGTAGATCTTCTTGTTAGGCCCATTACAATTAACTAATAATCTATGGCGATATCATGGTAGATCTTCTTGTTAGGCCCATTACAATTAGCTAATAATCTATGGTGATATCATGGCAATCGCAACTAGATCCGTTTGAATTTTCTTTGAAATCAACGTAAATCTTTTTGTTAGTCCCATTACAAATAACTAATAAGCGAATTGGCTACTAGAAATTATAAATTAGAAGGTAGCTTTTGCAATCCTGTGTAGAAATGGACCCAAGTATCACCGTTCGAGGATTAATCCCCTCGAGGCCGATGCTTTTCGCGATATCATGGCAGTCGCAACTAGATCCGTTCGAATTTTCTTTGAAGTCAACGTAAATCTTTTTGTTAGTCCCATTACAAATAACTAATAAGCGAATTGGCTACTAGAAATTATAAATTAGAAGGTAGCTTTTGCAATCCTGAGTAGAAATGGACCCAAGTATCACCGTTCGAGGATCTATGGCGATATCATGGCAATCGCAACTAGATCCGTTTGGATTTTCTTTGAAATCAACGTAAATCTTTTTGTTAGTCGCATTACAAATAACTAATAAGCGGATTGGCTACTAGAAATTATAAATTAGAAGGTAGCTTTTGGAACCCGAGTAGAAATGAACCCAAGTATCACCGTTCGAGGATTAATCCCCTCGAGGCCGATGCTTTTCGCGATATCATGGCATTCGCAACTAGATCCGTTCGAATTTTCCTTGAAATCAACGTAGATCTTCTTGTTGGGCCCACTACAAGTAGTTTAGTATTGTCTTCGATGTTGTTCGCGCGAAGAGCCGATAATTATAATTCTGCCACGATTAGATGAAACGAAGAGTGTTGGGACAAACGTGTTTCGCAGCAGCAGTCTGAACGAAACGAATCGCGTTTATCCGATTGTTCAGGGCCCGTTATTAAGTCACCAGATTACCTCGTATGAGGCAGCGTTTTCGAGGGTGTCTATACCGGCTGTCGAAACATATACGTAGCGCAGAAGGAAACCCAGGGAAAAGCAGTGGCGCACGGGACGGGGATGTAGAAGTTGGCCCGCGTGGGGGTTGATTGATGAGGTAGCCCCGGTCACGGTCTCATTACATTTATATAAGCTTTCGTAGATTGAGCCGTGCGCGGAGGCTTACGCGGTGGCGAGGGGTCGTGATTTGATGAGGTTTTATTGCTTGGATGACGTGACGGGAGCCATTGTTCAAGCGGTTGTCGAGCGGAAAACATTGGATTCGATTTATCGTGTCTGCCGTTTCTCTTCCTGGACCAGAAAGAACGTCGCTACTACATATCCAGTAGCCATCTTTCGAAGAATCAGTTCTTACTTCGCTGCCAGTTGTCGAACCCTTCGGCAAAAACCCCTTGTCGTATTTTAACGAGTCACACGCGTCATGAAGATTTGAACAAAGTCTAACAAGTATGAAGGTTACGCGTTTCTTTTTAAATGAAATAAAATTTGATTCGCTTGTAATCAATGTTTAAGCATTAAAATAAATGTATCGATACGAAAAATATACATTTTCTTTTCTCTTCGACGACATTTTTGTGGATAATGACGTTTTAATCGGTGTAACTGTAGAGAAAATGATACGGCAAGGGGTTAGGGGAGACGAGGGCTAAAAGTTCCGAATTTGAAGAAACATATAGAATTACGTAGAAATAGTATAGATATTCTCATCTTTACCGAGTAATTTATTGTTAAATTTATTGCATATTCAAATTCTAACCATAAAATTAAAAAAAATCTAACAGGTTTTTTATATTTTTCTTCTTTGTGGAAGTTGTAACTGAAGAATAAAATTTGCTAATGTAATAGTTTATAATATATGGTTGAACAGTAATAGTTTATAATCTATGGCGATCCAATATAATATTCTTACCAACCCAATACAATACCTCATAGAATGCTTAAATGTTCAATAATTGTATAGATACCAACAATATTTATACCAATTTTTAGTGGCGATTCCGAGTAACACATCGAGTGCTAAGGCTCAACCCTTTGCGCTCGGAGCTATTTTAGCTCGAAAATTGAACATTTCTTCCGTCCTGAAATAATTCCATTCTATTGTATTTTCAAAATGTACAGTATTCTCTCCTCGATAAATGAGGTAAAGGATTTAGGAATTCATTTCTCCTCTACCTTAAACTTTTCCAACCATATTTATCATATTGTTAACTCCGCCTCTAGAACACTTGGTTTCATACTTCGTTTTACCACTGATTTTCATTCGATCCGCACACTTGGATTGCTATATATTGCCCTCGTCCGTCCGCTATTAGAATGTGCATCGATTATATGGTCTCCGAAAAGCTCTAAGTACGAAATCATGCTCGAGAGAGCGCAGCATAAATTTCTCAGGTTTTGTTCGTACAAGCTAAATAATCCAATGTCATTCTTTGATCATGATTACTCCGCAATAATAACTACGATGAACCTAGAACCATTATCTGCTCGAAGAATAGTATCCGACCAGAGCTTTATTTTTAATTTAATTAATAATCATTTCGATTGTTCCTGTCTGCTTGCGCAAATCAATTTTTACATACCGGAACGTGAATTGAGAACAAGAGCGGGTTTTCAAACGCTTAAAGCAAAATCGACTTATGGACCAATTAATCCAATGAATCGCATTATTGCAAAATCATGCACTATTTATAATCGTATTGATTTTTTCAGTAATTCTTTACTAAAATTTAAAATGCAACTACGCAGTATTATATGATAACACCATATCGATTGTACCACTATCAAAATTTTCCTTTCTGTGCATGTCCCTTCCTTGTTATTATACGAGTAGTCTGTATCTTTCTCGTATGTAAAAAGGGCTTCAGCCCGTTTATAATAAATAATAATAATAAAATGTCGAAAAATTGACTTTCAGCCGCGAAAAGCAGGATTCCAGAGCAACGTCCGCTGCGCTGAGCGGCGCAGACGATCCATCGGCTCCGATCACAAAAGAACCCGTTGTCCGTGACCGACGAATCACCGTCGCCCCTGGCATGATAAACAATCCACGCGATAGAGACGCACGCGTCGAATCAAGCGTATCGAGGAGGTATCGTGTCGAGCCAGCAATTCGATTCCTGCCGAAGACGTCGCCGACAAGAACGACAGAGATAGATAAAGAGGGCGAGAGGGAGAGAGGGAGAGATGGATAGAAAGAGAGATGAAGAGAGTGCGAGAGGAGACGGAGGGGCACACGACAACTGTAGAGAGAAGGTCGACGGTTTCAGGGTGGAGACGGCGATGGCGGTGGAGAACCAGAGGAGGAACGAGGGGAATACCCGTGGGAAGGTTGCTAGACGCCGCGGGGAGGGCGACAGAGGAGGAGAGCCGAGGTAGAGGTGGAGGAGGATAATATTGATCCCCTCGTAGCCCCGCCCCTCCTTGCCAAGCCGACGCCATCATTATATTATCCACCATCCCTCCGTCTATCCGACATATGCGCACACCTACGACCTCAAAATCTACGGGATCTCTGGTCCACGCACATCTGCTTGTCACTCTACTCTCGGAACGGCTCCTCCACGAGGAAAAGAATACGCCGTTTTATCTCTCCTCTTCCTCTTCCTACGCTTCTCTTTTCTCCGGCGTCTGTAATACAGTGGCCGAAATTTCTATAAAGTCATCTTCGTATTCATAGATATTTGAAAAATATCACCGTTTTTCTTGATTTATCGTATCTGGTCCTTGTGCCTTGTTCACACTCGGATAGATGGACTACGCACTCTAGATCGCTATGTTCGCTATTCACGTTTGTTCTGATTTTTTCTGCATGATGCAGAACACAAGTGCGAAGTTTCTATAAAGTCACTTAGCGATTCTCTGGATTCCGAGCAGAGAACTACGGACAATTTGAAATATTCTAAAAGTATCAGTTTTGGAAGTCATAGAGATCCTGTTTCTTATCATTTGATTCGCGTGTATTACAATGCCGAGAGGAAAAGTGCTAACAACTGAAGGAAAAGCATCGATCGATGCTTATAAAATTATGGGCTGCTTTAATCGTGCAATTGCTAAGAAAATTAATCGTTCGTATACTGTGATTAATAATTATATCAATTTGCATGAAAATTCCGGAAGAAATCATTTTAAAGGTGTTAATAAAAAATTGTCGAAGAGACAACATTTATTATTAACGAGGTCTGCGGCTAAGGAAAGGAAAAATGCAGCACAATTTCGAGCTGAATTGGAACTTCCAGTAACGACAAGACGCGCGTAACAACTTTTAAATTCTTCTGGGCAATTTATGTGGAGAAAAATGCAACGTAAACCAAAGAACGTAACCTAAAAGAAGTACATAAACAGGCTCGTCTTGATTTCGCACGGGCACATATGTCCTGGACGAAAGATTGGGAGTCTGCCATTTTTTCAGATGAGAAAATATTTAATTTGGATGAGTTTGATGGCTGTAAATATTATTGGCACGATCTGAGAAATGAGAAAAGTGTGACAATGAGTCGTAACTTTGGCGGTGATTCCCTAATGATATGGGCTGCGTTCAAAGCTGACAAAAAAACTCCAATGTGTTGCATAAATCACGAAATGAATTCGGAAAATTATACAGATTTGTTAGACATGGTTCTAATACCCTTTACAGAAAATATTGAAGATGACAATTTTATTTATCAGCATGATAATGCTGCAGTGCTCGCATCGAAGCACATAAAGCAGTCGCTTCTTGAAAGAAACATCAATGTTTTGCCATGGCCTGCTTGTTCCCCTGATATAAACCCCATTGAAAATGTTTGGGGTATCGTTGCGCGACAAGTTTATAAAAACTGAAAATAATACAACTCCATTAGCGAACTAAAGGATGCGGTGAATGAAGCGTGGGCGTCTGTTAAAACAAAAACGCTACAAAAGTTAGTTTCGTCGATGCCCAATCGTATTTTTAATATAATTTGTAGGAAATAACGGTGTGAATGAACCTTTACCTTCGGTAGTGCGACGTGAACACCTGACGGTTTGAAACGACGACGCGCCGTTACCCGGTAATGAATAATAATAGTTTAGTGACAGAGCTTGACAGGTCAACTTGTATAAAGAATAGTATTGTAATAGTTTCTGTTAATAAACTCCTACAAATTCAAAAAAATTGAGGTTACACTAGATATTAAAATAGAAATAATAAAACAACAATCGTTAATTTCAACTTTATCCGTGTAAAACGAAAGTGACGTTATAGAAGTTTCGCAGTTTGTTCCGCGTAAAATTATATTTTTGTTTTCTTTTATCGATAAATGTTATACTTATGTTTTGAAACCGGTGTGTATGCTTTCTTTATGTAATCCCGAAATGCTACCAAATATAAATTTTTCATTGGTATTGTATAACAATAAGAATTCATTAGAAAACACAGTGACTTCATAGAAATTTCGGCGAGTGTACTTACAGTTACGCTCCGATCAAAATAAATATGTTGGTACCAGGGTCAGTGAAATATGTTAATGCCCATCACGACATATTTGATGGTTGCAGTGATTAGAACTTCATTTTCGTTCATAGTTTCTTAGAAGAACAAGGAAATTTGTATTTATTGTACGCCTTTGTAGCTTCCAACAACTGACTCATTCTTAAAGGCACAAATTCATTTGTACACCTGATATTGATTATGTGACACTATACATAATATGTATGCATGTATGTACGTACATGTATTTGATAAATATGTATGGTGTGTAGGAAGTAACGATATTTTAGGAAGTGAAATGATTAATTCTTTGTCTATTTGTCAAATGAATTGTTTAGCTGTATGAGCAAATGATAAAGACCTTTCAGTAGCATAACAAAGTAATAGAACATTTTTGAATATTTCGGTGGTGATGATAACAATATGAATCGCCATAAAAATTGTTCGAATGTTTGAGGGTGACTAAACTCTCCCGTACATCATTGTCTAATTTGCTAGTTCTGTACATTGTGAGACAACAAACATAGTCATCGTTGTATTAATACTTCTTCGTAATATGACATGTTTCATCACTGCATTTACTATTAGTAGTATTGCATATACAAATCCATTTTCAAAATGTACCATAGCTTTATGTAGCCGATGACTAGACTGCGGATATTTGTGCAATTTTCAAGCTTTGTAGACAAATTTTAAGAAAATCGGAGCAAGTAAAATGGCATTTTCATTGGTAATGGCATTTGTAGGTCCAAAATAGATCAAAATCGTACTAAATTCTGTCGAATTTGATACTCCAGCATTTTTTAAACATTTTTATAAGCCATGAAGCTCGAACATCCTGCTATTGCAGAAATCTCAAGTTCTACTCACAAGAAGCGAGTTAATTGCCTTGTAATCACAAGGTAATAGATCAGACTGCAAAAGAGAGTGAGATAAAACTTTCTTCGCCAATTTAATTCCAATTTTGGACTCTTCGAGCGAGAAAACATGAATTTTTAACTAGTCGCGGCCAAATTCAACCTCATATACGAGTACGTAATAGAATATTGAACCAATTGGACGTTGACATAAATATGTAATATTACATTGATGAACTCTATGCATTGCACGTATGCGAAAAATTGACATAAATTCGACTTCAATGAATTTCTAGAAAGAAAACCGCACGAACTTCCTCCAGTACCTAATATTATTAATTAGCAAATCATTTGCTTGATTGGATAACTTTTGCCAGTGGTAACATGAATAAATATTCAATAACGCAATTACTCAATGAATTTCTAGAAAGAAAACCGCACGACTTCCTTCAGTACCTGATATTATTAATTAACAAATCTTTTCCTAGATTGAATAATTCTTGCCAGGGGTAATATGAATAAATATTCAATAACGCACCTATTCAATGAATTTCTACAAAGAAAACCCCACGAACTTCCTCCGGTACCTAATATTATTAATTAACAAATCTTTTCCTAGATTGAATAATTCTTGCCTGGGGTAATATGAATAAATATTCAATAACGCACCTACTCAATGAATTTCTACAAAGAAAACCGTACGAACTTCCTTCAGTACCTAATATTATTGATTAACATATCATTTGCTTGATTGAATAATTTTTGCCAGGGGTAATATGAATAAATATTCAATAACGCACCTACTCAATGAATTTCTACAAAGAAAACCCCACGAACTTCCACCAGTACCTAATATTATTAATTAACAAATCATTTCCTTGATAGAATAATTTTTGCCAGCGGTAATATGAATAAATATTCAATAACGCAACTACTCAATGAATTTCTAGAAAGAAAACCACATGAACTTTCTCCAGTACCTAATATTATTGATTAACAAATCTTTTCCTAGATTGAATAATTTTTGCCAGATACAATATGAATAAATATTCAATAACGCACCTATTCAATGAATTTCTATAAAGAAAACCGCACGAACTTCTTCCAGTACCTAATATTATTCATTAGAAAATCATTTGCTTGATTGAATAATTTTTGCCAGGGTTAATATGTATGAATAAATATTTAACCCTCTATTGCATTCCGTTCCCAATTGGGGACTTCAATTTCAAATGTTCTATAGTAAATTAAGTAGACAATATCGAAGACTCTAAACATGTTGATTCCGAGTGGGAACATTGCGCTTTATAAATAAAACCGCATATGTATAATGTTCCCATACAGGAACAGTCATAAAATTGCAATAAATAACATTTTCTAATAAAATTTTATTATTTATATCATTTCTGTAGCCATATATCATTTTTTCAACTCAACATAAAGATTCATGCAACAGAGGGTTAAAATAAATGTAGCCATACAAAAAATATAAAGTTTCTTTTCTCTTCTACGACGTTTTTGGGGATAAAGACGTCTTAATCACTGTAACCGCAGAGGAAATGATTTTTTGTGTCGAATCATGATCTCAGGAAGAAATACTCAATAAACATTGAATATAAGGCGTTTTGACTTCGTCTCAACACTTACTTTTCAGAGTTTGCGGGTTTCCAAACTTATACGGTAAAACTTCTTTGCCGAAAACATTGTCTTCAGAAAATTGGCTATAACTTTTCATCCGTTAACGCTATCATTGTACTTCCTGCAGCAAAAAAGTAGGTGACAACTATGTATACCTTTTCAACGGTATATATTTCTAGCGTCATTCTTATTCTATGAATGTTCATAGCTGAAAAGCGGAACGTGTTGCAACCTTAAATTTCAAATATTCTATAGTAAATGAAGTAGACAATACCGAAGACTCTAAACATGTTGATTCCAAGTGGGAACATTGCGTTTTATAAATAAAACCGCATATGTATAAAGTTTCCCTACAAGAACAGTCATAGAATGCAACAAATAACATTTTCTAGTATAATTTCATTATTTATTTCATGACCACTTTCATTTTTAAGTAGACTAACAGCCATATATGTTTTTTTCAACTCGTCATAAAGATTCATGCGACAGAGTGTTAATAATGCACCTACTGGCGTGGTTGTGGGCGCGCTAGTAGAAACGGTCGTTCAACGCCAGCCGAAAAACTGGTGGCGGAGGCGGCACTTCATTAAAAATAAATTCCCGCGAAGGAGTCCCGTTGGATATCCGGGCGGCTTCGCGAGGATTTCGCGGCCGCGGAACTTGCCCCCTTTTCTTTCCGCAGCGCCGCAGACACGCCGCCTTTTTAACTCTATACATCTTCGACGAGCCCGTTTCTAGACGATTACCGTCCGGACCCACACCCATCCCTCGCCCCCGCCGCACGCCGTCGTTTACATCGTCACGGATGGTAGTCGGCGGAATTGTGGAAGAACGTTTTCCCCGCGGGATTTATGAAAGAGGCTGTGCGTCGTGCCGAGCCGCGTCGCGACATCGTTCTGTTCTTGCCGTTGAGCTTCTGGATGGAATGCGCTGACAGAGAATTAGCCCCGGTCGCTCCTCGCGAAGGAGCAAAAGCCCGTGGAAGATAAAGCGGAACGCTCGTGAATTACCGTTGCTCGATTCCATATTTCCGCGACGCGGGATTGTCACGCTCCTGGACAAAACGGTAGCACACGTGTGCCATCTTTAATTTATCGAAGATCACATGGAATTTCGTATCCATCCTCGAATGTGTACTATTCGATTTTTCTATGTATATCTTATTTTTGCTGAGATACCGAGGCGACCTCGAGTTTTTTTCATAGCAAATGCACATTTCTTAAAAATACCACGTCGTTGCCGATAGAAGAACGAACTCTGCCAACTTTATTGGGTCCGCAAGAAAGTAATTTCGGTTTTTTCGATTACAACGGACAATTGAAAATTTCACTCATCTATGAAATGGAAAATTTGACTCGTCTAAATTATAAAATGAGACTAGAGTAAATTCTATTTTTTTTTCCTTTGAACTCTTTGAGGCGCACGATTTTAAAGAAAATAGAAACCCAAGTGACACAACATTTTTTTTAATGTCGATATAATGACTTCAACTTTCCGAGGTGGGTTAAAATATATTCCACTATGCATAAAAAGCTAAGCAAACGGTGGGACATGGATTGGGTTCATGTATTGGGTTAGCAAGAAAGTAATTTCGGTGTTTTCGATTGAAACGGAGAATTGAAAATTTCACTCATGTATGAAATGGACAATTTTACTCGTCTAAATTATAAAATGAGACTAGAGTAAATTCTATTTTTCTTTTCTTTGAACTCTTTGAGGGGCACGATTTTAAAGAAAATAGAAACCCAAGTGGCACAACATTTTTTTTAATGTCGATGTAATAACTTCAACTTTTCGAGGTTGGTTAAAATATATCCCACTATGCATAAAAAGCTAAGCAAACGGTGGGACATGTATTGGGTTCATGTATTGGGTTAGCAAGAAAGTAATTTCGGTGTTTTCGATTGAAACGGAGAATTGAAAATTTCACTCATGTATGAAATGGACAATTTTACTCGTCTAAATTATAAAATGAGACTAGAGTAAATTCTATTTTTCTTTTCTTTGAACTCTTTGAGGCGCACGATTTTAAAGAAAATAGAAACCCAAGTGACACAACATTTTTTTTAATGTCGATATAATGACTTCAACTTTCCGAGGTGGGTTAAAATATATTCCACTATGCATAAAAAGCTAAGCAAACGGTGGGACATGTATTGGGTTCATGTATTGGTTCAGCAAGAAAGTTATTTCGGTGTTTTAAAGTGAAATAAAACCCAATTTTTTTAATCAAGCAATGAACATTAATCAATAAAATATGTTCCATTTTCTTCGTTGACCTTTAACCATCTTTCTGGTGACTTCATAATTCCGTGCTCATAAAACTTCTGGTCCTTATCGGCAAAAAACTGTTCCAAGTGCGATTTCAGATCCTCATCAGTGAATGTTTCACCATTGTGTTTTGCCACACACATCTTTGATAACACGTAAAAAATCATTGGAGCTTGGTTTCTACTATAGACGGTGTCTATAGGATCTCCTTGGAATAACGCGTTACATTGTAAATTACACGATTCACACGACGGAGGAAGCCCTAATAACATTAAGGGGTTACACACTTTTGGCAACATATTGGGTTGACAAGAAAGTAATTTCGGTGTTTTCGATTTAAACTGAAAATTGAAAATTTCACTCGTGTATGAAAGTAAAAATTTGACTCGTCTAAATTATAAAATGAAACTAGAGTAAATTCTATTTTTTTTTCTTTGAACTCGTTGAGGCGCACGATTTTAAAGAAAATAGAAACCCAAGTAGCACAACATTTTTCTTAATGTCGATATAATAACTTCAACTTTTCGAGGTGGGTTAAAATATATCCCACTATGCATGAAAAGCTAACCAAACGGTGGAACAGTTTTTAACCCACCTAACCCCAAAGAGTTAAATGGGTTCGTGTATTGGGTTGGCAAGAAAGTAATTTCGGTATTTTCAAGTGAAATATAAGCCAATTTTCTTAATCAAGCAATGAACTTTAATCAAAAAAATATTTTTCATTTTTTTCGATGACCTTTTGCCATCTTTCTGGTGGCTTCATAATTCCGTGCTCATAAAACTTCTGGTCCTTATCGGCAAAAAACTGATCCAAGTGCGATTTCAGTTCCTCGTCATCAGCGAATGTTTCACCATTGTGTTTTGCCACACACATCTTTGATAACACGTAAAAAATTATTGGACCCTGGTTGGGAAGTGATGTCACACATATCCGGACATTGCACCATCAGATTACCATTTATTCCGAAGTGTAGAGAACTCTTTGAATGGTAAAACATTTTCTACCGATGATGTCCTGAAATCGCACCTACATCAGTTTCTTGCCGATAAGGACCAAAAGTTCTATAAGCGCGGAATTGTGAAGCTACCAGAAAGATGGTAGAGATCATCGAACAAAATGGAAAATATTTTATTGATTAAAGTTCATTGCTTGAATAAAAAAAATTGGCTTATATTTCATCTGAAAATACCGAATTTACTTTCTTGCCAACCCAATACAACAAAACGGAAGTTTATGTTTTGATTTTTGTCCCATGACAACGCACTGTGCGTTGGGCCGTCTTTGCCCACACGCTTCTAGGTCGCGTTCTGATCGGTTCTCGTTTTTCGTTAATAACTCCTTAACCCTTTGCACTCCTTTGTCGACTGTGACTCGACATCGGAGAAAGGAAAATGTAAATGAAACGTGTTTTTATATGTGTATTTCGTTCTTCCTTTATTTATTTGAGTCGTTTGTTTTAGTTAAAAACAAATATAAGTTCCACAAATGTAAATTACAACAAAGTTTGAGAGCTACATTTAATATAATTAGTAAACAAAATTTTTCAAAATAAGGAGCAATCAAGGAACTGTCCTTTGAAATAAATTTCAAATGAAACACTTAAAATAGTAGGGAATTATTGGCAACAAAATTGAAAAATAATTCGAAGTGCAAAGGGTTAACACATTATCTGCCGGTGATTATTCCATAACTGTTGAAAGTCAATGGCTGAGGATTTTTTAAAAGAATCCTTTAATAGCAACAGTAACTTTAATCATAAACCAACATCTCACCCTCGATAACATAATCCAATAATTTCCTTCGGGATTAGTGTGTAAAAGCAGATTTTCAAGCTTCCATTTGGTACAGCACAATTATTGTAAAGCCTATTATTAGGCTACCGATAGATAAATGGTTAACAAAGCCGCGGGGGCCATTTTTGCAAAGGAAAATGGAAAATTTCCAAAGATTTTCTAGAATTCCTATCTGTGACGTGTTTTAAATTTTGTAAGTATTGTATCCTCATCTTTTACAAACCAATGAAATTTCACAAATACTTATGCAGACAATTTTTTTCTTTAATTTTGCTCGAAAAAATGTATGGGGTCCAATTACCCCTCTGTATCACGGCTAACATTAGAATTTATGCATTTATGGGAGAAACGAGTACATAGGTGTAATTTAGAGAAGAGTTGAAACACTAGAAAAATTCATAGGTTGGTGTAATTTAGAAGAGTTGAAAGATTAGGAAAATATAAAACTACTGTTATATTAATTCCAACCTATTAAATATACAGTAACGCCTTGATCTAAGGAAAAC
>CM052195.1:1632761-1644894 GCA_028455805.1 Lasioglossum figueresi
GGTGGGGGTAGACATTTGAAATTTTACACAATGTTTTTTTAGACATAAAACGATGTTTTAAAATAGGAATCAGGAAAATCGAAGCGGGGGCCGCTGGCCCATGCTTATCCGGCTAGACCCTTTATGTCTACTAAAATGTTCGTAACGAAACGTAGTTTTTAAAACCACCTTCAATTTTAACTGAATAAATTAATTTGTTATTCAAATTGAGGCTGAAACTTTACTGTCGAATTCTGTGCATTTTTTTAAACACGCGTCCCTCGCAAGCTACAATTTGGTTTCTTAATTTGATTTTTACAGGGCGTGTTTAGTATTACAAGATCTTCAATCTCCCAAACATTTTTTTTTCGAAATAATCGCAATTTGTCCTAATTTTTTATATTTAACATTTATCAACTTTGATTCGAGTTTTAAAATAAGCATTCCGAGATAATCCCGTTAATTTTTTTCACAGTAATTGGTGGCATATTAGACTTTCATTTCGCGTTGGTTTTAATTTGCTCAGATTTGCTCAACAGGAGAAAATAAGAAAAATCCATATAAAGATGCTCGCGCTCGGCGGCTTTCTGCGTAGTCTTTTGAAGAAATTTGTTGGAATTATTTTTAAACGCATGCCGTTTGATAAGTACTTATGAGTTCAATTTTATTCTTATAAATTATATATTTAGTTTTAAAATTGTTTAAATATTTACAATCTTTCAATTGAGTATTAAAGAAAGTACCAAAAGGTTCCTTCGAGATTTTGTGTTATATTAATTTAGAACACATTAGATTTGATATGACAGTCAACCTTAAGTGCATAAATATACATAAATGTTAAAAATAGTAGAAATTTATTTTGACGTTGAGACGCATGCGTTCGCCAATCTAACGAGTTCCCAGTTGAGTCCGTGCGAAACGATAAGACACTATGTTTACTCGTTATGTTATTCTAAATATACAGTCTATTATTTTTAATTGTTTATACGATATCCGTCGTAGTCAGAAGCATCAGACGTAAAACAGAAGCCGAACATAGTCAATCGCAAGCGCGTTCAAGTTATTAATAATCTGTAAATTAATTTCCTACAGTATTTATATTTATTTCCAAATATTACATTTATAATATTCTCTAATAGTATTTTTGTTATTGCGTATTGTATTATATGTATATCATTCAGTTTATGCGTATTATTTATATACAGGGTGTTTCGTCTAAAACAGGACACCTAAATATCTCCTCTATCTCTGAAAATACAAAAAATGTTTCCAACGTAATCTAAATGGTTTCAAAAGACGTATCAGATGGAAGAATCGTTTTTTATAAACTGTAATTTTTTAATCGTTTTTTCAAGGTCACTCGTGTTTTTTTACATATATACACACATTTTTTGTTGTTGCATGTTATAGCAAACGTTATTGCGCATTCATCCATGTTTAATAGCACGACCTTGAAATGACCGGGAACTGGAAAATTTGCTAATTAACGCAGAACTTACTTTCAGCGACATTTCAGATTTCAACGGTAACAGAAATTCGACAATAAAAATTCTGCAATAAAAGTTCGAAATGATGTCCTTCCATTGTGATACATTTCGTGAGGCGAATAACGACTGATTGTACAGCTCTTTCGATGATTTCAGGTTTCATATCAGCACATGTAGCAGTTATTCGTTTTGTTGTTCGTCGAGTTTTGATTAACTTTAGCGATGATATTGTTCACATCTGCTTCACGAGTAACAGTCTTACGTCTCACACGAATGTTTCTGTTGACACTACCAGTCTCACAAAATGTTTTAACAATATTTGAGTATGCAGAACGTTCTGGAAATCTGTCTTTGTAAATTCGTATTGTTTTTCTTAGACACTCTCGAGCTACACCGTAAATTGAAACCATTTTAATTTTCTTCTGTTCCGAATAACGCATTATGGATCGCTTGTCGATACACAGAGGAATGATACAATGTGTTTATAAGTAAGTTCTGTATTAATTAACAATTTGTAGAGTTCACGGTCATTTCAAGGTCGTGCTATTAAACATGGATGAGTGCACAATAATGTTTGCTATAACATACAACAACAACAAATGTGTGTATATATGAGAGATAGAGTAGATATTTACGTGTCCTGTTTTAGACGAAACACTCTGTATAGTAGTAGTATACGTAGTATAGTACGTACACATATTATTTAATAACATTTTATCTATGTTAATTAATTGATTAATTCATTCATTGTATTTATTTCCAGGTAAACAAAAGGAATTGTTAGGAACTCATAAGTTTTAATTCCTCCTTGTCAAGATTTAGATAAACAATGTATATGGTATAGTACTTTTTTTAAAATTTTCGTTATAATTGTAAACTACATTTTATTGAATAAAAAAAACATAAAAAACAAGGTCATCGCAACTAAAAAAATAAATTTTTTTGAAATTATTAAACAAAATTTTTAAAAAGTATTTTTTTATTTTATTTCAAAAAGTATTTAGATACTTTACTCGAAAATTACATAGTTTAAGAGTTATGACTTTTTTCCCGATCGCCCATATACTCGACGCACTGTGCTACCGTACGGTAGCCGAAATTTCTATGAAGTCATCTTCATATTCATAGATATTTGAGAAATATCACCTTTTTTGTTGATTTATCGTATCTGGTCTTGTGCCTTGTTAACACTCGGATAGAGGGACTACGCACTCTAGGCCGCTATGTTCGCTATTTACGTTTGTTTTGACTTTTTTCTGCGGGATGCAGAGCACAAGTGCGAAGTTTCTATAAAGTCATTCAGCGTTTCTCTGGATTCCGAGCAGAGAACTACGGAAAATTTGAAATATTCTAAAAGTATTAGTTTTAGAAGTCATAGAAATCCTGTTTCTTATAATTTAATTCGCGTGTATTAGAACGCCGAGAGGAAAAGTGCTAACAATTGAAGAAAAAGCATCGATCGATGCTTATAAAAATATGGGCTGCTTTAACCGTGCAATTGCTAAGAAAATGAACCGTTCATATACTGTAATTAATAATTATATCAATTTTTAAAAAATTTAAAATTAATTTTTAATATTTTTTATATTATTTACAGTCGTACATAGCGCGTTCAAGGGGAACGAGGCGAGTGGGCAGGCCTCGCATAAAGATTCGAATAACAAGTACAACTTTAGTTATCGAACAACTGCAACTTATCAAGTATATTCTCAAATCGACAATTTATCATGAACTTGTATGTTATCGTGTGACGGTAATCAAAAAAATATAAACTGTTATTCCAATCCAGAGCCGAACTGGCCATATAAGAAATTTACTCGATTTAATAATAAAAGTCTTTTGATTATTTAAAATTTCCCAAGTAGTCAAAATGACTGCTTTTGGGCAATACACGTATAACACATACATATATGTAGGAATTAAATCGTAACTTGAAATAACACGTCCGTAAATACAATATTTTAACGTTTAATTCCAATTATCTTGAATACAATTAATTAAATTGTCTTATTTAAATCTCCGTCTGAGATCAAACACGTCTTTTCTATTCAATACGTCAAACCAGAATAATGAATAACGCAAATTATAAAACATGAAGAACGCAAAATAAATCAATAAGTAACTAATATCGAATCGTCGCGTCGTTACTGCTCACTGCTCGGAGCTAACTTCTCCCTACATATATACCGGAAATGAAGGAGGGGGAGGCAACTACAATGATTAATAAACGCATTTATATGCTGTACAAAAAGTCACAAAATTACTAAGAAACTGTGTCATTATATACATAATTGTTTTTCTAATTGAAATTGAAAAGAAGTCAAAATGACTTCCTTAGGCAATCTAGTGTTAATAATTATATCAATTTACATGAAAATTACGGAAAAAATCATTTTAAAGGTGGTAATAAAAAATTGTCGAAGGGACGACTTTTATTATTAACAAGGTTTGCGGTTAAGGAAAGGAAAAATGCAGCACAATTTCAAGCTGGATTGGAGCTTTCAATAACAACAAGACGCGTGCAACAACTGTTAAATTCTTCTGGGCAATTTGTGTGGACAAAAATGCAACGTAAACCAGGCCTAAAACAAGTACATAAACAGGCCCGTCTTGATTTCGTACGGGCACATATGTGCTGGACGAAACAGTGGGAGTCTGTCATTTTTTCAGATGAGAAAAAATTTAATTTGGATGGGCCTGATGGCTGTAAATATTATTGGCATGATCTGAGAAATGAGGAAAGTGTGACAATAAGTAGTAACTTTGGCGGTGGTTCCCTAATGATATGGGCTGCGTTCAAAACTGACAAAAAAAACCAATGTGTTACGTAAATCACAAAATGAATTCGGAAAATTATACAGATTCGTTAGACATGGTTCTAATACCCTTTACAGAAAATATTGAAGATGACAATTTTATTTATCAGCATGATAATGCTGCGGTACACGCGTCGAAGCATACAAAGCAGTGGCTTCTTGAAAGAAACATCAATGTTTTGCCATGGCCTGCTTGTTCCCCTGATATAAATCCTATTGAAAATGTTTGGGGTATCATTGCGTGACAAGTTCCTAAAAACTGCAAACAATAAAACTCCATTAGCGAACTAAAGGATGCGGTGGACGAAGCGTGGGCGTCTGTTAAAACAGAAACGCTACAAAAGTTAATTTCGTCGATGCCCAATCGTATTTTTAATGTAATTAAAAAAAATGGAGGTTACACTAGATATTAAACAGGAAATAATAAAAAAACAATCGTTAATTTCAACTTTATCCGTGTAAAACGAAAGTGACATAGAAATTTCGCAGTTGTTCCGCGTAAAATTATATTTTTGTTTTCTTTTACCGATAAACGTTATACATATGTTTTGAAATCGGTGTGTACGCTTTCTTTATGTAATCCCGAAATGCTACCAAATACAAATTTTTCGTTGGTATGGTATATTGATAAGAATTCATTACAAAACACAGTGACTTCATAGAAATTTCGGCGAGTCTACAAGCTTTCCGTGCGCTAATTTTCATGTACCAAGTGTAAGGAGTTAAACAAACTGCATATTTCATCGAGAGAGCCTTTATCCACCTTCGCGATCATCTCCATCAAAACTATAGGATACAAGCCGGACAGGTCTGCTACGTCGAAAGAGTTTCCAATAATTACACGAGACCGCAGTGTGCGCAACATTTGAAGTTATTAAAACATCGTTTCTCCAGTCTGAGATAAAAAAAAGAGAGGGTGCGAGTGGAAGAGGGGAATGCTTGAGAATTCTCAGCGTTACGATTTCCTTGAGCTGCGATCGCTAAACCGTGGCTGTTCGAGCTTGGCCACGGTGTCATTAGCGAGCCTTCGTAATTTCTTCTTCCATTTGCCTGGCAGCCGCGAAATTTCGTGACGAACATACCTCGCGTGTCGCCGGTCATTAAAAACCTCGCTTGCCGACCAAACAAGTCTTAGTTCCACGGATCATCCCAGAAGCTGTCTGCACCCCGGTTCTTTTCGTCTCTCGCTAAACAACAACGCCCAAGATCAAATGTCACCGAGTGCAGCGAGGGTAAAGCGATAATAATTGTTTGCGGGGAGTTGAGGTGGAAAGGTCGCCGATGGCTAGCGCGTCCCATCCGAAAGGGGGATGGTAACCGGTGCACGTATAGAATATATACTATACATACATATACAGAGGCTTTAAGTATATGTGTCCGGTTAGGCGGCAGGGAAAGAGAAGAGGTCGCCCAATATGTTGTCGAAGGAGCGAGGAGGGCAAGGGTACACGGAAAGCACCAGGTCGAGGATGAAACGGACGGTCCGCAGAGATAGCGGGGACGAAAATGAGAGAAACTAAACAAGCGTGACAAGGATGACAGATGACCGAGGAGACTGAACTCCAATCCGAAAGATTCGTGTCGGCGAACAGAACGAAAGTAAACCGACCAAAAAGTGCTGGTTCGTGAGAGAAGATTGTAGGATTGTGGCGGAAGGACTCTGAACGGCAGGAGCCAGAAATAACAAGGAAATAGTGTACAGGGTGTGCAAAATGTCGAACGCTTTTTCAGGATTCAGCCCACCCTGAACGTTATATGTCCTCAAACTTCGCATCAAAAATTAACGGCTCTAATATTTTTAACACTGACTGTACCGGGGAAAAAATGTGTCGGATATATATCGTTTTAAAAAAATTACAAGACTAAATTTATTTAGATCTTCCACAATTTTTATAATGACACGTGCTCGAATAAAGAAATTTATTGAATAATTTCTAATAGAAGCATCTTTGTAATTTAAATAATCAAAGAATAAATAATGTGAAAGCAGTCATTTGACCGGTCGTGGTACGGTTAATGTTAATGTACATTGATTGAGATTCTAGGGACGCATCCATGCGAGGAACTATTCAACATATTTATTTATGTCGATACACATTAATTGAATAGATAGAAATATTCATGTTATTTTTACAAAGTAATGTAATACAGTCGCGTTTCGTGCACCGTAAACCTAGTTTAACGAGATTTTTATGTTCTTTGGAACACAGCAAAACCCATGAAAGTTGTAATCAATAGACAATAAATAGATCTTTATGTAAAATATAAATGACTTTCAACAAACTGGAGTGAAATAGAAATTTATTTTCCTTCCGAATATGTTTAATAGGTTGAAAATAATAGAACAGTATTTTTAAATTCTGTTAATATTTTCAGTGTTTCAAATTGCACCTTCTACCCATGTTTGTCGTAATTTTTGTAATAATAAATCAATCGATGAAAATTTATATTGAATCATCGCGTGCAGGTATGCTGTTTTAAAAAGTGTATCAGTTACTTGGTCCATTGTTCGTATACAGAGTGATCTCCAAAGGTGGTTATTGATTTGAAAAATGTCTTACCATGTAGTTCCAATGGCAACATAGACAAAAAGTTTTCGAATACACAGAGATATCGTATACAAAGGAAGTTACGACTAAAATCTGCAGCCAACTTTTCGGCCACCCTATAGAAGGACCCGATGAAAATCTCGTCTGGAACGACGTTCCTCAGGTATCGGTTCCCCGATTGGGCCCGAACGGCATAGGCAAGGTTTTGGTTTGCTTTCGTAGCAGGCAGTTTCACTATGAGATTTCGCCAGCAAAAATTCCATGTAACTACAAAAATTCCATAACGCTCAAGTGTAAAGTTAATAACAGAAAATATTGCATATTACTTGGACGATTATTTTCTTTGTCTTCGACATAAAATTTTCCGAGGTCTGCGATATACCAGAATTTTTGAAAAAATACGAACGTTGTATGCGACCCAATGCATACGCTTTGAACAAACTAAAGGCTGTCCCAAAATTCACGCGAGATTTGAATTTTACGCCATTTGTGCGGTAAAGTGTTGCCAACGGAAAAAAGACAGCGTGACCGCTGACAGTTCATGGATATTAAAAATGGAAGTGCTACACGAAAGAACAACGCGTTCTCATTGTTGAGCAATATTTTAATAACGAAGGTTTGGCAGCTACAGTTCTCAAGTTTCGTACAAAATATGGTCGAAATAGTGATTTAACTTCATCAACTGTGAAGAGAAACTGTGAATTCAAAAATTCAGGGACTTTTCTTTGGGTTTTTTTGAAGTCTAAGGTTTATGCCAACAATCCCACGACCACCCACGCCTTCAAGGAGGAAATTGAGCGCTGTATCAACGATATTCAGCCACATTTATGTCAAACTGCCATGGAAAATCTCGACATAAGAGTGATACATAACTCTATACCGTATAATTTATGAATTATTAAAAAATGCACAATTTTTAATTAAAAACCTGTGTTTTCGATCAAAATTACTTCTTGCATAAATATGGGACACCCGTTACAAGGTGATAATATCTTTTTCGGAGGTCTATGATATACCAAAAGTTTTAAAAGAATATGAACGTTGTACGCGACCCATTGCATACGCTTTGAACAAACTATGTACAGGGTGTCACAAAATTATACGTCACGGCCACCATAGCGCGATTCCACACCTACGATTTAGTGGAAATTGACATATGTACAAAACTCCCCACAAAATTGATCTTGAACTTGAAAATCAAGGTAAAAAAATCAAAACTTTTTTTGTTTCATCGTGTTTTACTGGTCATAAGGACCAACTTTGTGAAAGAAACCATATGCCAGATGTTGCATCTCTTGTAATTATAATATTCTTAAAACGTATTGAGAACGTCAAAGATGGTGCATGTACCACAAAATATTATTGCCAACCTTTGAGACCTCGTTTACTATCAAGTTTGAAATCTCGATTTCAAAATAGAAATTCCACAATACTTAACTGTGCAAAGTTAATAATAAAAAAAACCGCAGCGTATTAATTTCTTTCTCTTTGAAATTCAAAAACTAACGATACAACGCATCCTTTGGAATGAATATTATTTTTATTTCCGAACAACAGTATCGGGAATAACGAGGCGAAATAAACAATTTTCATATTAAATCAAATGCTGCGAGGTCTGTGAATATTACCGGACTGTTATTTCCATCGCGAAACATACCAAAGCTAGAGAACGATCAATTAATCTCATCGGCCTCGATTCGACAACATTCGATCAAAAAAATCGTACGATACCTCGAACATTACACCGAGAATTACAAAGCGTAAAACAAATTACATCCGCAGTAAAAAAGAGAAAAAAAAAATCGATTACTCTATTATCGAAGAATGTCGGCGCGCGAGCGTGTCTCATTAATTCGGATACAGGTGTGACTCGACTATATTTATTATAATATTTACGAGTGCTCGAGTGCAATATGTCGGCGTGGTCGTTAATGACTCGGCCGCCGTTCCATCCGCCATTATCGGAACGCGAAATTTCGCGTAATCGTCCGAACGAAGGGATAATTATTTTAAAATCGTCCGGGGGCCCCCGTCGCGCGGCGCGATTCAATTTAATAACAGATTGGAAGGAGTCGCGGCTCGTCGGCGGCGACGGCGGCGTTCGTTATGAAGCGATCAAATTCGCGTGTAATAAAGAGGAAGGCGAACACGGGTTTCCCAGCGCGCGCGTTAGCGATGTTCATCGTGTCCCGTAGTAATAATTTAATACTCGGCCGGTAAAACGCAGCTACAAACTCCGCCGCGGATCTCGTTTTTGCTCGAGTAAAAAACATAGGTTGAGAAAAGAGAAAGACGAGAAGATATATATATATATATATATATGACGACTGTCTGTCTGTCTATCTTACCATTTCTTCCTCTGAGAGAGAGAGAGAGAGAGGAAGAAATGGTAAGGTAGACAGACAGACAGTCGGACAGACAGAGAGAAGAAAAATGTAAAGCGGATCGCGAGGAGAACGGATTCCCGGTCTCGCTGAAACGTATAAGCACTGCATAGTACGAGCCTCGCGTGTACACGCAGCGCGGACGTAGAAGAGACGAACGAGCTAAGAGCCCGATCGTGGAAGGTGTGCTCCGCCACTGGGATAAAGCGAGAAAGAGCGATTGCGCGGCGGCGGAGGTAACACGGGAAACGAGCTCGCTCGGGCGTCGTCGTGAGCACGACGAGAGCCGAACGATCGAGCGAGGGGAGCCCACGTGGTGTCGCGACGAGCAGTGGGGGGGGGGGGAGTGTAACTGGCGTGGACGCAAGGGAAGGGAGGGAACCGCTTCCCCTCGGTTCTTCGGTTGATTAGTTGATACCCGTCCGTTGCCGAGGGTAGATCGTTCGAGCTGCGTCCTCTCCTGTGTGTGTGTGTGTGTCTCTACGCAGTGGATTCGTATCGTGTACGCCTCTACCGTGCTTCCGAACACCGTCGAGCGTTCTTATTATGTATACCCGGTGAACTGTGCCTCGTTTTCTTCTACCTGTGTTCTCTATCTCGCTCGCCTTTTTTGTGTAAACGAAACGGCGAGTGTGTTGGGCGACTCTCGAGAGTAAGGAAAGTGACCAGTGTGCAAAAGTGGTGTGTGCGGCGTCGACTATACTCGGGTTTCTTGTGCTTTCCTTTTCTTTTACTCTTTTTAACTCTCTTTCTCTTTCTCTATCACTCTCTTTCTCTCTCTCTCTCTTTCTCTCTCTCTCTCTGTTTCTGTTACTCGCTCATCGGAACCTGCCCTACAACAATTTCGTTGTGGTTGTTGCTTTTCTCTTGCCCGTTTTCGATTGTTCTTTCCTCGAGACCAGTGAATAATAGTGCGTACAGGCTATGACCTGGGATACCGTTGGATATACCTGAGGATAACGGAGGACATATCCATTACTCCTGACAGGACTTCGTCGTGACGGGAGGGAGCCAACATAACCTCTTCGAAGGACTCTGACGATAAGATGTACCCCAGTGCCGGTATAAACGCGGCGGCAGCTGTGGCTGTGGCAGCTGCGGCACGGCACCCGGTAAGTGGTTTTATTTCGTTTTCTCTTTCTCGATCGTCTTTCTCACCCTGCCTCTACCAGCGTCCTTCTTTTCCATTTTTCTTCTCTCCACGCCTTTCTCTCCGCCACAGCACCCTGTAAATAATGCTCGAGACTGTTTCAACTTCGAATACGAATTTGTTGCCCGAACCAATTCGAACACGTACCCTTCCGTCCGATCGGTTTGATAGCCTCGTATGCTCGTGACTCGACGCGGCCGCGAATTCGAACGAGTCCGATATATTCAGACGTTCGTGCTATAATAAAGTACACCGATATCTAACGGAACTCCATTGGTTTTTCAATAACTGTGTTGTACCAAATCGAAGCATACAAATCTTCTTTCACGCAACAGTCCCGAACGAAATGTTTTTGGTGACGTTGCGTGCTAAGTTGCTGGTTCATGGCTGTAGTTTCTGTTCAAAAGTCATTGTTGTACCAAATAAATCCTCAAAAAACTTTTCAACAAGGGTTTTTGGTGACGTTGTATAGTAAGTTACTGGTTTATGATTGGGGGTTTTGTTAAAAAGTCTTTGTTGTACCAAATGGAAACTTAAAAATCTCTCTTCACGCAATTGTCTCGAACGAAATGTTTTTGGCGACGTTGCGTGGTAAGATGATGGTTTATGATTGCAGTTTCTGTTAAAAAATCTTTGTTGAACCAAACGGAAACTTAAAAATCGTCTTTCACCAAATATTTTTTATGACGTGTGGAGTATTGCTGGTTTATGATTGCAGTTTCTGTTAAAAAGTCTTTGTTGTACCAAATGGAAACTTAAAAATCTCCCTTCACACAATAGTCTCGAAAGAAATGTTTTTGGTGACGTTGCGTGCTAAGTTGCTGGTTCATGACTGTAGTTTCTGTTCAAAAATCTTTGTTGAATCAAACGGACACTGAAAAATCTTTTCACCAAGGGTTTTTGGTGACGTTGTGTAGTAAGTTACTGGTTTATGATTGGGGGTTTTGTTAAAAAGTCTTTGTTGTACCAAATGGAAACTTAAAAGTCTCCCTTCACGCAATAGTCCCGAAAGAAATGTTTTTGGTGACGTTGCGTGCTAAGTTGCTGGTTCATGACTGTAGTTTCTGTTCAAAAATCATTGTTGTACCAAATAAATCCTCAAAAAACTTTTCAACAAGGGTTTTTAGTGACGTTGTGTAGGAAGTTACTGGTTTATGATTGGGGGTTTTGTTAAAAAGTCTTTGTTGTACCAAATGGAAACTTAAAAATCTCTCTTCACGCAATTGTCTCGAACGAAATGTTTTTGGCGACGTTGCGTGCTAAGTTGCTGGTTCATGACTGTAGTTTCTGTTCAAAAATCTTTGTCGTACCAAATGGAAACTTAAAAGTCTCCCTTCACGCAATAGTCTCGAACGAAATGTTTTTGGTGACGTTGCGTGGTAAGTTGCTGGTTTATGATTGCAGTTTCTGTTCCAAAATCTTTGTTGCACCAAACAGAAACTTAAAAATCGTCTTTCACCAAATATTTTTGATGACGTGTGGAGTATTGCTGGTTTATGATTGCAGTTTCTGTTAAAAAATCATTTTTGTACCAAATGAAAGCTGAAAAATCTTCTTCCGCTCAACAGTCTGAAACGAAATGTTTTTGGTGACGTTGCGTGGTAAGTTGCTGGTTTATAAAAGCAGTTTCTGTTCAAAAATCTTTGTTGAATCAAACGGAAACTTAAAAATCGTCTTTCGCTAAATATTTTTGATGACGTGTGGAGTATTGCTGGTTTATGATTGCAGTTTCTGTTAAAAAATCATTTTTGTACCAAATGAAAGCTGA
>CM052195.1:1682261-1693882 GCA_028455805.1 Lasioglossum figueresi
TTCGGTGTAGGCTCCGTTCTGAAAAGACTAAATTCTGGATGACATCTACAATGGGAAGGTTAGATTAGGTTAGGTTATCTCGGTAACTATGCGAAATATGGCAAAATATCAAGAGATCTTTTTTGTAGTAAATTAAATTTTTAACAATTTATGTCGTATGACATTTTTCTATCAGCTGCGCAGTTTCTGAGTATATTTATATTTCGGTGTAGGCTCCGTTCTGAAAAGACTAAATTCTGGGTGACATCTACAATGGGAAGGTTAGGTTAGGTTAGATAAGATCATTTTTTTCTTAAAATGACCCCAGGAACACAAATTTTACCTTCAAAGTAGGGGCCACGGAAATTGTAATCGTGACAATTTTAGAAAGTGAAAGATTTCTCTGATGAAAACTCATGTCGTTTGGTCCACTTTTGAAAAATTTATTCCATTTTAAAGGGTCTATCGAAATTTTTTTGACCGACGTGGCATTCTCACGCCCCACCACTGCCCCGTTAATAATTCGCTTTCCGTCATTATCATTTTGTAAAGCTGATTGACAGTGCGTGGTTCATCCCCGGCCCTTATATGCACAATGGGATATCGATAAACGGTTGAGAATATCGCGCACGCTGCTCTTTGCCATCACGTTATCAGACCCAACGATGTGATCATAGGGAGGGAATGTGATTCTGTTTGTTACATTATCATTATTGCACAGTTGAATCTGTCTACTTTGTCATTTATGATGTATGAATAATCTGTGCGGTGGCTAAATTACTCGGCAGATACATGTTTGTTGCAATTACAATTCGGTGGTGAAGAAAGTAGATCGGGAGTCATTGCTGCAAAATAAATTGCGGTAACAAAATCGCGGTTTTGGTTGTAATTTGTAAATCGCAATTCTGTTACCGCAATGTATTTGGTACCGCCTTTATCGTCTACCTCCTTTACTGTTATATGAACAAATTTTTCAGATCAACGTTATACCGAATCATTCGTCAAGATCATTTATTAACGTGATTTCAAGGTCATTGCTACTTTTTTTTAATGAAACCATATACTTTTGCTGCGATATTCTTATTGAGCATAAAAAGACGGATCCTGAAAACTACGATAACTAGACTGCAGATCTTTATGTATATCTGTCTATATAAATAAAAATGTAAATGTTTGTTTGTTCAAAAGCTTAAATCTTCGAAAGTTCTTCACCGATTGCTTTAAAATTTTGACACAACGATGCAGTCGAATACGCGCGTATTTTGATATACAAAAATATTGTACACCCACAAGCATTCTGAAATTAAACATATTAGAAACGTGCGCTTTCTCTTTTCTTTCTTTTCCATTTAATCAGACTGAGCCACAGCAACGCGTGGCCGGGTACAGCTAGTGCAAAATAAAAATACATTGATCGTGGGAAGCAGGAATAGAGTAAAAATTTATTTCATCCTTTAATGATTTTGTTGCATTAAAAACAACATTACAGTATTCTTAAATTTTTCTAACGTTCCACCGTTTTATATTTCACCCATCCAATTTCTTCATAAATGTATAAAAATTCGCAGTCCAACGATAACTATACCGTTTCGATAAATTAATCTCAAAATGTTTGTATCTAAAAGGTAATATTGAAAGAAAAATGAAATCAAATATTTAATGCTTTCGGACACAAATGTTTCGACATGAAATGATCTAAATAGTGCAGTTATCATAGTCGTCGAATTTGTCTCTTTATACTCCGCAAGAATATCTAAGAAACAAAACTAGTAACCTTGAAATTTGGTTAAAAGGTGACCTTGCGAGAAGATTCTTTGCGCTGTTGTGTGTACCCCTTGAGATAGTATAACTGCGTCGTAAATCGATCCACTTTTATTACCTTGATGCATAGCAATCATACATATGTACGTATGTCTTTAATTCTGTTATTTGCATTAAGTCTATAAAATTATTCCGATCTAAGAAAAATGTCAACAACCCTTTCGATACAGCGTTTTAAAATCTAAGCCATAATTACTGAATTCGAACGTCTCGTTATTGCGTTATTATCTTTTACGTTACATGATCATCCGAGTACGTCCGTTTCTTTTCCTTTAGTAGTTTTATTCTCTATCCTTGTCTACTCAGATAAGATTCCGCTAAGCTCGAGATACCAAGTGGTGGGAGAAGAGTTGAAACGGATCGTGCAAATTTAAGCGTTAGAAATTTAATGAAATTAAGAGGGTAGACTCGTTTCCAGGATTGCAAGGGTGCGGGATGCGCCTTCTCATTTCTCCGTAATGCAAAGTTGGGGGTTTTCAGTAGTCAAAAGCGCTAGATAAAACATCAATCTACGTCGCGATCGCCCTCGAAAGTCCTATCTTCACGTTTGCGAGTCGTAATTTGTATTATTCTTCTTCTTGTATATGCTTCTGAATAATGCAAATTACTTCTGGCTACTGAGAACCCCTTTCCCTTATCGAGAAATGAAAAACGACCTCTTAAGTGAGCACTATTCCTCGCACAAGTTCTCCGAAAATCGGCTTGCATAACTTGAATACAGCAGTGCACGGTTAAGTGTCCGTATTCGGTCCCGACTGCGGACGCTTGATCGTGCACTGTTGTACATTGTACACAGTATGTCGGAAAAATAACGGAACATTTTAAATTAAAAAAAAAAAACAAAAACAATTAGTTATTTGCCGAAAACGTTCCTCTTTATTCAAAATACACCCCTTCCGCATCAATACGCCGCTGGACACGTTCAAGCAATGCTAGCACAGATTTTTCAATTTAATTTTGCGGAATCGCCTCGATGAACCCTCGTCACGGCTCTTTAGACTCGTACAACATTGTTATAAAACGTTCCTTTCATGGCCAGTTTGAGTTTTGGGAACAGAAAATAGTCGCACGGTGATAAATCGGGCGAGTACGAAGGATGTTGGAGCACACAGACCCGTTTATTCGTCAAAAATTTGCGAACAGCGACGGTTCTGTGAGACGGTGCATTATCGTGCGACAAAAATCAACTTCCCGGCGCTCGATATTCGGGCCTCGCTCGAACGATTCTCTTCCACAAATACTCCATAACACCCAGACAATATTCACCATTGACACGTTGACCCTGTCGAACGAATTCCCGATCATTTCACGCACTTTTTCCACCGACTCGTCGCGATTTTTCTTTTTTGGCCGACCTGGCTTTGGGTCGTCTTCCAAAGTATCACGACCATCCTGGAATCGCTAATACCATTCGAACACACGTGCACGGGATAAGGAATCGTCGACATAAACTATTTTCATCGATTCGAATGTTTCTGTAAAAGTTTGACCGATCTCGAAACAAAATTTCATATTCGCTCTTTGTCCCATCGTGTTCTCGTGACGAGGAGACTAAAGGTGCTATCGCTGTACGCGCTATAACTTGACGATCCGTTGATCGATTGCAGCGACAGTGGTCTCGTCTTGCAGAGGAGATTCGCAGGTTTCAGATTATATATCGTTTCGATGGATGGCGTTGGTAGTTTCCTTTAAATCAATGGAAGTTCCGTTATTTTCGCGACATACCGTGTATGCTCCCTTGCGATTGAAATTCTGTGAGAAAATGCGACGATCGAAATGTCTGAAATTTTGCAGTTTCTGGCTAGGCGTAGCCCCATAAGGAAGTTCACGATTGATTGCCGAGCAAGCCATCGAGTCATGCGGGGCCCGCGAAGCATGCTCGCGCGCTCGCACACGCGCGCTCGAGAAGCGACTAGCTTGCCGGCTAGCGATCTGCCTTGCGGGGAGCAGAGCCTCTATCGTCGCTGGTAAACACGCCTGTTCGCCGCACGAGTCGCATTTTTTTCTCCCGATCTGTGTTCCAGTGCGTACAGCTTCCACGTGTCCAGCGAGGGCCAGATGCAGCCGGTGCCCTTCCCACCGGACGCGCTGATCGCGCAGGGGATACCGCGTCATGCGCGGCAAATTAATACCCTCAGTCACGGGGAGGTCGTGTGCGCCGTCACGATCTCGAATCCGACCAAGTACGTGTACACCGGCGGCAAAGGATGCGTCAAGGTCTGGGACATCGGACAGGGAGGCACAGGAAGCACCAAGTCCGTATCGCAGCTCGACTGTCTGCAGCCCGATAACTATATCAGGTCAGTGGTTCTCCCTCTTTTTCACTAATCGACCTACAGTGGTCGAAATTCACATAGTTCCATACTTATTTCTTGGCAATTTTGGTTCATTTGTAAAGAAATAAATAGGCTCTAAGTATTTATGGTATACTAGCTTTCTCCCGCGGCTTCGCTCGAACAGGAAACCCCCCATTCTACCCTATATAATTTTAATTTTATGTCACGTCGCCATCTTAGATTTAAAAAATTGATGCCATTTTTGTAACTAACGTTCCAAGAAACCTCAATAACGACACCCATATCGATTTTTAGGCTTATTTCCACCATTTTACCGCATTTGTCAAATATAAGTTTGAATTGAATTTATAAAGAGTTGATACTTGAAAAATTACGACGTACCTAAGGGTTATGACTAGGAGTGTGCAGACTGTATTATGTATCGGACGTCCGAGTGTTCGGGTCGGGTCCGTCTCGGTCGGACGTCCGTAACAAAAGAACGCTCGGGTAGTCCGATCTGTCGGGTAGTTCGATACAATTGCGATTTCGGACCCAGACCAATTTAGGGCACTTTAACACCTTCAAGTAGTTCGACCAACGCAAGCGGCTCATCGTATATACAAAATTTAAATTATAATCTATTTTTAATATAAAGTTACATTCAATTAATTGTTCCTATAGTACTCTATCAAGCGTTTAGCACTATAAATAATGTAAATGCGTAAGGGATACTAATTTCTATGCTCAAAGAGGGATACACAAAAAGGTTTAGATAAACAACTGTTAACAAACTGTTGCCTGAAAATGTACAAGAATTATGTTTTTTACGTGCGAATAAAAATATGGAACTATTTCTAAAACTTTTTGTGTTTCCCTGTTTGCGCATAGAAATTCGTTTCCTTTACGCATTTACATTATTTATAGTACTAAACGCTTGATAGAGTACTATAGAAACAATTAATTAAATGTAACTTTATATTAAAAATAGATTATAATTTAAATTTTGTATACACGATGAGCCGTTTGCGTTAGTCAAACTACTTAAAGGTGTTAAACTGCCCGAAATTTTCGGTCTGGGTCCGAAATCGCAATTGTATCGAATTATCCGACAGTATCGGTCCGTCCGACAGTACAGTAAAGCTCCGACTAGTGTCCAATTTGGGGGGTCCCGATTCCTATCCAGGCCTACTCACTCCACTCCCTGTCAACGCTGTGCCGTGCCTGGCCGCGCCGCAAGACGGCGACTATTGCTGTCGGCTCGGGTATATCGGTGTGAACACCACTATACGGACGCAACGAGTCGAATGTTCAAACATCTTAATTTTCATTATTTTTTCATGGGACTTTTAAAAACGTATCTCTGGAATTCCTCTGACTAAAACAAGACCGAACACGATATAACTTGAATTGTATTTACTGGTTTAATCGACTCTGAAAGTTTCGTCATCATGCTTCGCATGTAGAGTAAATATGGGCCAAATTATATCGTGTTTGGTCTTGCCTTAATCAGAACAATGTCAGAAACAAGTCGGTGAAAGTCTCATAAAAAAATAATGAAAAATAAAGCATTTTGAATTGGCATTACATTGTGAGAACACGAGAGCCTTTAAACTGTTGCAACCGTTGCCCTATTGTAGTCTCGCTCGGCCCGAGCGGAGTGGTAGACGCAGCCATAAATTAGAAAAGCAAGGAAGATCACGATTCCTTTCCACTCCGGTGAACCACCCCCTGCCCAAGAATCAAGGGATTACTGTATTGGACCGTCCGAGAGTATCGGACTATCCGAGCGTTCGTATGTTACGGACGTCCGACCGAAACCGTCCGACTTTTTCCGAGTCCGACCGAATCCGATATCTCGGACGTCCGCACACCTCTAGTTATGACTATTTGGTTTATACTTAAAGTATCTCTTTCGTCGTCGTGGCCCTCTCCATGCGGTCGCGGTGTGGGTAGTTTCGCGCCTCGAGACGTAAACGTTACAAAATTGTCCCGGAATATATTTGGGGCTATCGGTTTCTACCGATCGATGATAATCTATGCCGTTGTTAGACTTTGTTCAAATCTTTATGACGAGTCTGACTCGTTGAAATACGGCACGTGGTTAACCTTTTATAATAATTGGATGACTTTTTAATTATCAATGGACAGCGGATCTTCTTATGCATATATGACAAAAAGCAGTAGGCGTAATTTAAAACATTAAAAACATCAGACGAATTTAAAAAGACTGTTATACCATTTTCAACCCATTCAACGTATTAAAGTTTTTATTTTGCATAAAGATTCGCTGTTTAATTACACTGTCCAACAAATTTCTACTTTTTTCGGTTATTTCGATTCCCACTATGCGATTCTTATAGAGTTTTTCGCGCCGATTCCGAATCTGTCCTTCATTTTTCTCCTATGCGTAGAGTTTTTGAGACAATTGAATTTAAAGAAATGACACATTTTTCAACCTTGAACAATTATTGTGATGTTATTATAAAAGATATTGAATTGTTCTTTACGGCAAAAGCTTTACGGCTTTTGCACCCATTTTTGAGGATATTTTTCAATTTATATAAAAAAATAAGGGTCCAGCGGATAATCGAACTATACCACGCGATAGAGCAGACTTTCATCTTGGGAAACCATCCTTTCAAATTTCCAACGTCGACGTTTTTTTTCAATGTAGAAAGCAAAATATGTTCTCCCGACATGAGTTGCCGCCATTGGTGCTCTTCAAAATGTCATTGGATCTTTCTAAAAGTTGGTAATCAGATGTTTTTGAGGTCACCGATAACGAATCTGACATCAAAAATGAAAAATTCAAAATGGTGGATTCAATACTATGCATATGTAGCCTAGAAATTCGTTTTTCGTGGTCAAAATTAAAGAGACACATAGTATATAAGACAAAAGTGTATAATTATATTTCCGATGTTAATTCTAAATTATTCAAATATTTCAACATCGGTAATTCGAATTCCTCTTCATCCGAATCTTCTTCGTCATCGGTTGATTCCGTATCAATCGTAGAGGATACAGACGCAGATGGTCTTTCTTCGATAGACGGAGGACATATTAGTGCTAACACTTCGGAAGTCAAATTTAATTTCTTATGGTATCGTTTCTGTCTTCGATCGTTTAAAATTATTGTTGATACGAAAGAATCCGATGTTCTCTCATAGTCCTATACAAATAAATAAAATAGAAATAAAACACCGCGGGACTTTATTTCTTAATTATCGTATAAACTACAGGGCTGCAGTTGGCTGCACCTGAAATTTATATGCTCTTATTCGAAATTGTTTGTACTTTCATATAAAACAAGTCTGATGCTTGACACTCTTACACATTTTTTTTAAAGCCTTCCCAAAGTTTAAATTGTTAATAATATCGCAGCATTTGTACATGGATTAAATAATGCTGGGAAACTAATTAAATAATGAAAGTACGCCTATTAATATATATAAAACATTTATTCAAACCTGTCACATAATGCTCTATAACGAGTTCTAAGAGTAATTAGTTCCACTTTGAATTTCCGAATTTTGTCTTTAGAACGTTACCCTCGGTTACACAATTATCAGAAATGGATAATATTTTAGATTTTGATGGTTTCAAGTATTGTTACTTTACGGCCAAAAAAGTTTTTCAAAACGTTGAACTTCGAAAATTGACTTTTGACCAGTAAAATGGCGTTCCCGGCCCACGGAGCGCCGCTGGCGGCAACTCATGTCGAGCGAAGATATTTTGCTTTCTGGATCGAAAAAAACGTCGACGTTGGAAATTTCACAGGGTGGTTTCCCAAGATAAATGTCTGCTCTATCGCGTGGTATAGTTCGATTATCCGCTGGACCCTTATTTTTTTATATAAATTGAAAAATATCCCTTAAAAATGGGTGCAAAAGTGGTGTCTGTACGTCTTTAATCGTTGTTTAAACATGTTTAAACAATCATAATGTATTAATACCGGATATCACCGTATTCGGGAAAGTCTACAGAATCTTTTGCCGTAAAGAACAATTCAATATCTTTTATAATAACATCACAATATTTGTTCAAAGTTGAAAAACGTGTCTTTTTTTTAAACTCAATTTTCTCAAAAACTCTACGTATAGGAGAAAAATTAAGAACAGACTCGGAATCGGCGCGAAAAACTGTAAGAATCGCATAGTGGGAATGCAAATAATTTTTGGCTGTTGGACAGTGTTATTAACACTTACGTAGACACAGTGAAAGATGAGAATCATTGAGAGAACGAAAATTTTACCACAATTAAAGGAAATGTAAGTACAATACACGGGTGTCCCAAAAATATTGTATTTCCTTGAAAGAGGTTATGAACGTTCCTGTTATAGGAGATTTCCCAATAAAAAGAAAAAGAACAGGAAAAAATTGAAGTAATATGAGAGATATAAGAGAGAATTTGTGTCGTAAGCTCTATTTGATATACGGTTGATATTAGTGTAATAGCTGATGTGACCCGATGTACAAGCACCAACGATGGAAATCGCACGGTTTGTAAGTAACATAAATAAACCCTTGCGCGCGTGTACGAGCGAGCACGCGATTTGAAATATTACGAAGAAGCAATGAATTGCAAATTGAATTTCGTGTACCGCAAGGGATTACGCGATATTTTCGAGTCGACAATATTCACAACGTTGTTGCCAATTTCCTTTTATTTTCGAAAGCGCAAGGGTGAAACGGTTATGTGAGCAGAAAGCGTGCGGCCACGCGTGAAACATCGAGATCGCGCGTCGAGTATTTCGGTATTCCCGGCGTGGCGTGGAACGTTGAAAAATCACGTGGAAGTGTCGGTGATAGAATAAACGGGACGTTCGGCATTTTTACGATGCATTTGCGAGCGTTGCACGTTTCACCGTCGCGGGACGGAATAATATCGGTCTCGTATGACTGTTAATGTCCGCCGATACGGCCGGTAATTGGACCTCCAGCAGGTTTTTTGAACACCGGTGTGTGTCCAGTCCACCGGCAAATTCAATACATTTCCCCCGGTAATGCACGCTTCCCCACATTAAAAGGTACTTTATGATCCATCCATCAGTCACAGTTGCTAATCACGGTCAGCGCGATCGCGCTCGATCTAGCCACGGACGGATGCGCGAAAATAATTATGATTTTTATAACCGGCGAAACCGAGCGAGCGGACCTCTCGATTTTATGACGCGTCGTTGCATATTAAACGAGTAATCGTGAAACTCTTTATTTATCTCTGTTTTGTAACACGGGAACCTCGGCTACTTAACGCTAGAACTGCCAACAGTTAATCCTTTGCCCTCCTTTGTCGAATGTGACTCGATATCACATATATTTTTCCAACGGATGTGTTCTGCACGGAGACATATCGTGTAGAGACATTACTTTTTTTGTACAGACGCAGCCGAACGTAGAAAAGGACAGCACGTAAATACGGATCGCGTGGCCGAAGCGTATCGGTGTGAAAACCACTACTAATCCAATTACACAACTTCTACATTTTTCATTATTTTTTTATGGGACTTTCACCAACTTATATGCGGCATTTTTCTGATTAAAATAACACTAACGTTAAGTATGCGGACGCTACCGTTGGCGACTCTTGACCCTTCCGGAGATATGTGTCGAAACAGAGGGCCTATTTAAGAACAAAGGACCCACTCAAAATCGAACCATACTCTTGCAGGCGATGCAACGAGTTGCATAATTTCCGAGAACCCAGTCTAATCAGAAATCCCCCACCCTCGTCTAGGTCGATTTTTCGCTGTATAAAAGGGCATAGATTCTCTTCATCTGCGGGCTTTAGTCTCAGGAGTTTACGCTGTACGCGTCGATTAACGTTCTAATTTCTACGTATCCCATCACGGAATCCTGTGCAAGATCGCCCCCGCATTCCTCTGTGCGCTAAAACAGAGAGAGTTAGTCCACGACACCGCGACATCCTACACCCAACATTTGTTATTGCCAATAATCGAAAATATATTATCGTGGGTTTATCTATTTCGAGTTCATCTTTCGAGTACTCGTATCCATATTCGATTTCCCAGTATGTAGTTAGTATCCTACGACAATACACCTTTGCCACTGAAGGTTGTTAAGGGATATGATGTTTAATTAACTTTATTTTAAATAGCTAATGGTAACAGCACCAGGTATATCCTGCCTAAACCGACTCTAGCGTCGAACTGAGCTCGCGACTCTTGTCTTGTTCGTCTTTTTGATCGCCGATCGTTTTTTTGATCGTCGATCGTCACTTCGACGTGACGCACGTCATCCATTACAATGTTACAAAATTCTTGAGTTTTATTTTACAACATTTTGACTTCAACGCTCTCCCTAAAACTCAACATCTAAGAAAAAAAATTTTCCGCTTCCGCACCTCCTGCGTTTTTCCCAAATCGTTTTGCTTGTAGTATTACCGGCGACACCCTAACATTTTTGGGTTTTAGCTTTATTTCAACAAAGGTGTATTCAATTCATTTAAATAAGTTACGAGTCAGCGGAACCGCGACCCTATTCTTTTATACGTGGCGACCCGGTGGTGAAATAGACATCGGCTAGTGCTACGTGTACAACTTCCTACCTTTAACCCAAAATCTCTCAAACCTAAACAACCCTCGGGTTCCGCATAGCTGCCAAAATCGTAGATCAAAACCCTCGGCTCGTAGCAATAAACACGATATGATTTCAACTGTATTTAATGATTTAATTGACGATGGAAGTTTCGGACGCAAGGAAGGACAACGCAATCCTCGTTTACATGCCGTCCTTTTCTACGTTCGGCTTCCTTTGTACTTTCGGCGCCGTCGCACAGTGGGCTGGTTCGAAAATTTAGTGACATCTTGTTATAACTCTTGAACCATAAGAGATATCGGAATGAAATTTGCACTAAAATTCATTTAAAAAATAGTCAACTTTAACTGCAGACAAATAAAAAATTTTTTACTTTGTTAAACAATTTTTAATTAATTTTCATTGATATTTTTTATTAAAATAAAATTGTTTAAGTATAATCTTTCAAACTATTTTTGACTTACCGAATATGTATTTTATATTTACATTTCATACATGTAATTATTACATTCGACAAATATTGTCAAATATAAAATGTAATCTAATTAACTTACCACTTTATCTGCACAGATGATTAAATTAACAATTCTACTGCTTCAGGATGTAAGGTTTTCACCTTTTTTTTAACCGACTTGATCCTTAACATTGAAAGCAACGGATCGGAAGTTAACGGTAGTCTGTAAAATATGTCGTTATTTGTATTTGTTCTTGAAGTTTTCCTACTATTTCTGCTCCTAAATTTCTTAAAATCTTTGCGTCGAGTTTCTTGCGCTTCTTCGCTAAGTTGGCCAATTGGTATTAAAGCATATTTTACAATATCTGCACTATGTATGAGCAGTTTGTGTACAGAAGCTGGCATATAGTACCACCCATAATTTTTAACGTAACGTTCCGCTATATCTAATGTATACTTTCGTAATTTTTCGTGGTTTATTTTATGCGGGCAGGAAATGACCTGTAAAATCACGTGGAACCTTTTAATCGATG
>CM052195.1:1693982-1704338 GCA_028455805.1 Lasioglossum figueresi
ATCAGGAGTGGAATCCCCGGACCCTTGCAATCTTTGCGTACGTATACGTGGTCTAGCGGTGTGCGAGTGTACTGTGGTGACTGTGTGCAGTCACACGCGAGTGTCGTCTGGCTAGGAGACGCAGTCCTTAAAGAGAGAGTGCCGAGAGACCGGTACATTGTATATATTTTAATTTTAAATGGAGAATAGGGATACTTAGATATCATTTTAGTTTAATGATACGTAAGGTAGTTTAGGATAAATCCCCTAATGATGATGAGTCACCTAACGTTTCCACCTCGAATATCTTTGTTGTTTCTAAAGATACGTTAAATATGGTAAGGACAAAGTTGAATGGTACAAATTTTGTTTTTATGTCATTTTTTTAAGAGATATCAAGGTCACCTTGACTTTTTTAAATGGAACCATCCTTTTTTAAACACCTACAACGATAGTCCCTTTCATTAGGAATTCGGTGACTACAATTATTCCAAGGTCATTCAAGGTCACAGACAGAGAAAACGTATAAGATTTAGAATATGAAAGTAGAATACGTTTATCACGGTTGAGACTTGTAGTAAATAGTAAACATACTATGGTCGTAGTTAAAGTAAACATACCAAGGTCCTTCAATGTTGTTGTTATTCGGCATTCTTATTTATTATCGGTATGTTTCCAAACGCGATTCCGCTGTGTCTTATTCGATGACTGAAAAGTGTGATACGATCACGATTTACCTTGAATGTAGACAAAATGCGGTGCAGGCCCGATTACTTTACGAAGATAGGTACCCCGAACGAAACACTCCTTCTAGACAGACTTTCATTGATACGTACAGGTTGTTCCGAAGTACTGGAAGTGTACATGCGAGACAGCACAAACGGAAGAATCCCACGACCAACGAAGACAATGAAATTAATATTTTAACAGCTATAGCTCTCAATCCTCGCGCGAGTACGAGAAAAATTGCGCGGTAACCAGGCATAAGTCAAAGTAGCGTAATACGAATTCTGACCCGACATAAATTTCATCCGTTCCACATATCGCTCCGTCAAGAATTGCGCGGGAATGATTTTCAAAATAGAATTAACTTTTGTCAATGGGGATTGCATCAAAATCATTCATTTTTTTCTAATGTCTTGTTTACGGACGAAGCAACATTCGCTGATCGTGGCTCAATTAATCTACGGAACGCCCATTATTGGTCTGTGGATAATCCGCACTGGATGCGAGAAATTGATCATCGAAGACAATGGAACGTAAACGTGTGGTGTGGTATTTTGAACGACAAAGTAATTGGCCCATATTTCGTTAACGGAACGACGACGGGACAGCAATACGCTCAATTTTTGCAAGAAGGTCTGCCAATTTTGTTAGAAGATGTCCCTTTAGAAAATCGCTATGATATGTGGTACCAACGTGACGGTTGTCCTGCTGATTATGCACGAGTAGCAAGAGAAACGTTGGATTCTCGATTTCCAAACCGATGGATTGGACGAGGCGAAACTGTTTCATGGCCAGCGCGTTCGCCTGATTTAAATCCACTGGATTTCTTTTTATGGGGTCTGCTAAAAGAGACCGTGTACAAAGATGCTCCAACAACAATTGAAGATACGCGTCTGCGGATCGTCGCAGCATGTACGAATATCACCTCGGATGTACTTATCAGAGTTCAACATTCCTTCGGAGCTCGTTTACAACAATGTATCGACTTAGACGGCCATCGTTTCGAACATTTATAAAATACAGGTATTCCGCTTCCATATTTTAGTTTTATACGTTTTTTCTGTCCTTGACCTTGAATGACCTTGGAATAATTATAGTCACCGAATTCCTAATGAAAGGGACTATCGTTGTAGGTGTTTAAAAAAGGGTGGTTCCATTTTAAAAAGTCAAGGTGACCTTGATATCTCTAAAAAAACCACATAAAATAAAATTTTGTTTGTCATCGTGTCAGCCCCATTGTACCATTCAACTTTGTCCTTACCATATTTTACGTATCTTTAGAAACAACAATGATATTTGAGGTGCAAACGTTAGGTGACTCACCCTGTATAGTTAGGATTTTTATACTCATTATTATTGGAGTTGAATAAAATATGAGGGGAATTAGTTACAAAAAAATGTGCCTATCGTTGCGGAATTTTTTTCCAATGAGAAAATACGTAAAAATAAATATTTTATCCTGGATAAATTTGTACGATTCAATGAGAATGTGTTTTCGTTGGTGAGGCGAACAAAATTGTCAATCATTCTCATATTTTTATAATCTCAGGATTTGATAAAACATTCTTCGGAACACATTGTTGTTTGCATGATTGTACATTCTTTATATTGTTTTAAATTGCAGAGAGGAAAGTTTTATTATTATTTAGATACCTACTTCGGTACAATAGACATAAAAACAAACTTCTCCTACTTTTTTTGATAAAAAAATTGAGTCCTCGTCATTACGTACATTAAAGGGAAGGAGGAGCTCATTGCTGCGGCACAAAAATCACTAGGAATGTACCTAATTCGTTTCATGTCGCAGACGCATGAAATCTGCGGTGTAGTTGTAACTTTAAATAACTACAGGTGTGAAATTGATTTGATTTTCTGTACGCAAATACAAAATCATGGTCGTCAAACATAAGTGACGGCTGGCAGCGAACGTGTAAATTTTGAAAATTTACGCATGCTACGAGTGGTCGTAAATATTGGGATAAGGGAAGTTTGTACTTTGCACCACATCTTTTTACCTCGCCACAGCACGAGCGTAGACTGTTCAACTTTGAAAGTTCGTAGACAATAGTTCTTCTAGATAATTTAACAGTTACAGTGATTAGAACGTCTTTATCTCCAAAAGTGTCGTAGAAGAGAAAAGAAAATTTATATTTTTCATATGGCTACATTTATTTTAATGCCTAAATATTGATTGCAAACGAATCAAGTTTTATTTAATTTAAACAGAAAGGTAACATTCGTATTTGTTAGACTTTGTTTAAAATCTTCATGACGAGTGTGACTCGGTGAAATACGGCAAATATTGTACAGTGTATGCATATAATCTGATATCATACACATGTGTAACAGCGTTAAATGTATCCATCAGAGTTGGACTTTATTTGTTTGGTCATCGGATATCGGTTTCTCTTTTATTTATTCACGAAATAGACGAGTTCGCGACGCAATATCGCCAGATTAGGGGAATTGACTCGAATTGAATAGTTACTGGAAAAGTTACCCCCTCTCAGCCAGTACCGGATGATTAGTCACGTGACAGGGCCATGACAAGGGGAAAGGTCGAGTGGGAGACGAGTCTTAATCTGGCGACTCTAATTCGGTGAAACATTGAAACATTTGAAACGAAAATTCAATTTTCTTACGTTAAGCATTTCGAAAGGTTACCGGTGTACAAACCGCAGTAGACCTTCGTTAAGGTCAGCATCTTTATCTGCATTCTGCACAAACACAGTCTTCGAATAATTATGTTACCATCCTCATAACGAATTACATATTTCATCAGTTACTCTTTCACTTTGAAAATTAAATAATGCTTTTTGCCGACAATATAGGTCACGCGGTAACCAAAACCTTTCTTCTCGCGAATAATGATTAATTTGATCCGCAACCAAAATAAAATTCAGGTCATCGTTAATGGGCTACTGGTAACCAAAATAATTTTACACATTCATAACCAATGGTCTCCGTTCAATTGTAGAAGCAATTTTGCAGATATTTTTACAATTTCGTTTAGACAATTATATTTCTATAGGAGTTGGGTAGCAAATTCTTGGGTATCTAAATTAATTAGACACCGACACATGTAATCGTGCAAACAATATTTTGAATAACGGTACAGCAATTTTTAGCGGCGCTTCTCTCTCTCTCTCTCTCTATCTCTCTCTGAGAGTCACCATTTGAGTGCTGAGGGTTAAAACGGTTAAAATTAACTCTTAACTGTGTTAAAAAAGGGTTAAAATTGACTGTTATAGGTTTTGCACTCTTATTCATCCTTTTGCATGTCAAATTCAATCTTACGCAAAAAAATTTCACCCTTTTCCAAATCAATTTCAACCTTTTGCAAATCAATTTCACCCATTAAGAATATTTAAAATGAATTATTTATTTATTTAGATTAACAGGTATATGTATTTGTGGACACGCGTGAACGGTGTCATTACTGCGAGGGAAACATGTAAGACTCAATACTCAATACGCTTCAATAATTACATATGTACTTCAATTTGTAAAATTGATTCATCAGAAAATGGTTACGTTATGGACTATACGTTTCTACACACAGTTTCCATGCATTTCAAAGTTAATGAACTGGTAATTATTTTTAAATAAGTATTTGATGTACATCGTTGCAATAAATAAAAAATTTGAATTTCTTAACAATTATTTCACATTTGATTCGATTTTTTTTCAAAAGCTTACTTAAAACTATATATAAACTATATATTTGTAAAAGATTGAAATTGATTTGAAAAAGGTTGAAGTTGGAGTACAAAACCTTTTACAGGTTGAAATTGATTTGCAAAAGTTTGAATTTGGAGTGCAAAGCCTCTAAAAGGATGAATTTAGAGTACCAAATCTGTGAAAGCGTGAATTTGGAGTACAAAACCTGTAAAAGGTTAAAATTGACTTGCAAAAGGTTGAAGTTGGAGTACAAAGCCTGTAAAAGGTTGATTTTGGAGTACAAATCTGTAAAAGTGTGAATTTGGAGTGCAAAGTCTGTAAAAGGTTGAAATTGATTTGCAAATAGTTGAAGTTGGAGTACAAAACCTGTATAAGGGTGAATTTGGAGTACGAGACCTGTAAAAGGTTGAAATTAATTTGCAAAAGGGTGAGGTTGGAGTACAAAACCTGTAAAAGGATAAAATTGATTTGCAAAAGGTTGAAGTTGGAGTACAAAACCTGTAAAAGGTTGAAATTGATTTGCAAAAGGTTGATTTTGGAGTACAAACCTGTAAAAGTGTGAATTTGGTGTACAAAACCTGTAAAAGGGTGAATTTGGAGTGCAAAGCCTGTAAAAGGTTGAAATTGATTTGCAAATAGTTGAAGTTGGAGTACAAAACCTGTAAAAGGGTGAATTTCGAGTACGAGACCTGTAAAAGGTTGAAATTAATTTGCAAAAGGGTGAATTTGTAGTAAAAAATTTGCAAAAGAGTGAAATTGATTTGCATCAGGGTGCAACAGAGTTTTTAAGTGGAAAACCTTAACTATTCAATTTTGTGTCGTAACAATTACGATGTCTGTTCGGAGCAGATCGTTATCGCAGCCTGTCTTCTATTGTTTTCAGTCAAAGGAGTCGTCGTCGGTGCTGAGCTGCGACATATCCGCGGACGACAGGTACATCGTGACTGGTTCCGGTGATAAGAAGGCGACCGTCTACGAGGTGATCTACTGAATGCTGATCTAATGATCGCAACCGCGACTGGAAGACGGACTGATTCGCTCGAGATGGCTCTCCGCAGCGTGTACATAGTTCTTATACAACATTATGAGAGACGTTTGTTGCCGTTGTTCTTGTTATTGTTGTTGTTGTTACTCTCGACGAGGCAATGATCGACGCCGAGAACGAGCCGAACGAGAGCTGGGGAAAAAAAGGAAACGTCGATTTGAGGGGAGTCGCTCGATCTCGATCGTTGTTTAATCCGACGAAATCGTGAAGTAACCGTTTAACCAACGACGAGGGAAATTGCATCTGTTTTCTTTCCTGTCCGAATTGATCTCTTAATGCCGGGACCGATCGAGTTCTCTCTCCCCAAGATAAATATTTTTCGCCGGAAGTCCGGGAAATCAGTTTCGTTCCGCTCGTTGCGCGCATAAATCTCCTTCGGCGGCGAGACCGCGTGTTAATTAGAATAAACGCTACCATTCGTAATAGCGTTCCCCCCCCCCCCCCCCCTTCCCCACCCCCCTCACATACACGGCCCCCCTTGTACATTTTGTATATACGTATACATATTATATGTATATATAAATATTATATTACAGTCTTTAAGCATACCGTCATATTTTTCTACGTCCCCGAAAAGTGAGACGAAAGGCGAGCTAATGAAATGAATTGTGTAAATATTGTCAGGCTTAGAAGATATAAGAGAACCGAGATGAGAGAAGATTAAATAAAAAGTGATACTCGAGATTAAGCCTGATTTTTATTCGTCCCTGCATCCCACGCAATAGCGTACTTATACACCTTCGAGATTTATCTTCGATATGTTCCGTCCTGTTTCCTGCAGAAGGACCGTGTCCGACAAAGGTAAGTAATTTTAAATGTGTTTTGTTATCGATCGTAAGATTGTTAATAACAAGATGTGTTGATGATATCGGCGCAACGGTTCGATCGTAGATACAAATTAAAGCAATATTGCTAGTTCGATTAAACTTTCTACGTTTCGATCCTACTATGGATCCTTTTCAAGAAAGAAGATAAACTGCGTCTGTAAATATGAAAACTGCATCAGTAATTTTATTTATTATTACTAGACTGCGGGTGTTTATGCAATTTACAATTTTTCTAGAAGAATTTTAAGAAAGTGGAATAAAATAGAATCTTATTTCCGGTGGTAAGTAGCCTTTGCAGATCCGAAATAAATAAACATTGTACTAAATTCTGTGGAATTTTATATTCTACCTTTTCTTTTTAATTTTTGCAGTCTAATTATAACTAGACAGCGGGTCTTTATGCAAGATAAAAATTTTCTACCCGAATTGAAATTTATTTTCTTTCTTAACACGTTGTTCGATAGGTTGAAAATAATCTAACAGTATTTATAAATTTTTTAAATATTTTTATCGTTTTAAATTAAACACCTACTCATGATTGTTATAAATGGATATACGTCGCAGTTAATGCGTTAACTGTCGACACAGTTGATAAACGTTTCGAGTTAACATTTCTCATTTCTGCTCCATTTGCTTCCACGGAGAAATTTTAATTTTTGACAAGTAGAAAGTGAGATGGAACTTACGGATTTTGAACATTGCCGTGGATCCAAGAATTATTTGCACACCGAATGTCCGATCCTTGAAAAATTGTGATTATTTAAACCGTGATATAATTTCGTGAAAAATATTCATACGAAAAAAATGCTGTACTATATTCAAATGTCTGTATGTATGAATACTGTTTTGTGACAGTAGAGAATTCAGGCTTCAAAATGAGTTCAGACTTATGGCTAGACTGCGGATGTTTATGCATTTTCCAAATTTTAAGAAAGTGGAATTAAATAAAATCCTATTTTTAATGGGAACAGCCGTTGCAGTTTCAAAACAAATGAAAATTATACAAAATTATATCGTGTTTATATTGTAGCCTTTTTTGAACATTTAAATATGCCATAAATGCATAAAGATTCGCAGTCTACTTATGGCTGTACTATTTTGTTTTCACGAAAATATCATAACTCAAATATCGACAAGTTTTCGAAACTTGGACATGTAGTTTTTAACCCATTGCCGTGTAATTTTTTACAGTTGCAGCGATTAAAACGTCTTTGTCCCAAAAAATGTCGTAAACGAGAACTTTTATTTTAATGCCTAAATATTGATTGCAAACGAATCAAATTTTATTTTATTTAAAAAGAAATGCGTAACATTCACATTTAGTAGGATTTGTTTAAAATTTTTATGACGAGCGTGGGTAAGGGGCTAATTGCTTTTTAATACGGCAAGGGGTTAATTACTTTTTGGATCCACTGTAATTTTGTTGATATAGAATTCTCATACATAGAAATGACAGTTATCTGTTAAATGTACACTGCAGATTATTATACAAAAGAATTGTCTAAATCAAGTAAAAATATATTTCTTCGTTTCATAATTTTAATAAGTTGATAATAGCGTAATCGTTTTCTTCAATTTTACTAATATCTTTTCAGTTTTAGCTCCAGTTTAGCTTCAGTTTTCAGCTTTCTAGTTATCTGTTTTATGCGTGACGCAAATCAAGTTTAATTACATTTGTTGTTTCAATGCACTCATTAGAGTGGTTCGAGTGTTTATTTCGAAAGAGGTTAACAAATTTTATAGCCAAATTAAATTACAGAATTTCCATCGCAGCAATTCAAGCATTAAGTGTAAGTGTTTCAATTAAAATTCTTCAATCGCAATGTGCCGCTTAGCTTTTTAACTTTAGCGATTTATTAAATTTTGATTGAATTTCCAATTTAAATGCAACGTTCCGCATTTTTTACATTCAATATACTTTATGAAGTCTCCAAGTTAAACATCACGATTTAAATTGTTTTAATTGTGCGATTCATACAATTTTTGAATAATTTCAATATCGAATTTGAAATCAATGAAATTGCAATTTTTAGAACAGGAATTTAAAAAGTAATAATTGTCCGAATTTTATAAACCGAACGTAGTTTGTTCGATAGAAATTTTCTACTTTAAACGCAAATTATGGAATTAAAATATTCCTATTAAAAGTTTCAAATTTAGATATAAAGGGTGTTTTATTATCGGCGACACAGTTTTCACTTAAAACACAATAAAACCCTGAAAAAAATTGCAGATCAACTTTCGAGAGGTTATTGCAAAGGGGAAAAAATTCTCTTTGTAAAGTCACGTTGAAACGAATATAGAACGAAATTCTTTAAACTCTGTAGAACCGCCTAAACTTGTAAAATCGCAAAGGAAACAGAGCAACTTCAGTTTCTCATTCAGTTTTGTGAGAAAAAGGATATTTCGGTAAAGCTGTGTTCAGGGACGTGTAAATAGAGAATTCACTGTTTAAAACGAGAATACTTTCAGCATATGAAAGTTTAAAGATCAACCATTTTTTTAAATGAACGTGGGCAGTATGCAACTGATCCACGCAATTGTTTCATGTTATAATTCGGTTACCAGTACAGATACAGAAAAATGTCAAAGGAGAAAGATGAATACGTAGTTGAAAGAGTACTGCGTCTGTAGAACCATGTTTTGTGTAGAAGTGCAATGGTGCACGCGCTCTCAAAAATTGCATCACTCCCTTAATGGAAATGGATATATTTTTTTACATACTCGGATTTCTCTCGTCATTCCTTCGTAAGAGTTTCAATGTACAATGGCAAAAAATTGTTATCTAGATATTCTAAGAAATTATGTTTACAGAAGCTGCTCGAACGTTAAGTGAGAATATTTTAATTATTGTTAGACATTAATGTGGCTTGCCATAACACAAAAACAGGTTCAATTCACAAAATCATCACAACTTCTGAAATTTATCTAGATTCACTACTTTAATTTTACATTTGTCTTTCACGGGGAAGAAAAACGTCGAAAGTACATCGAGTTTAATTTTTTCTTGCCACGGCGCATCTCATTAAAAATCCGAAATTATCGTATACTCTGGATATACTTAACCGCAAAATGGTTTTATGACAGCTAACTTCAAGTGATACATACTGAAACAACTGACAAATGGACTCAGGTCGCTTTAAAAAAAAAAATTTGTATCGTTCTATTGACCAGCTAATTTCCTTATTACAAAATCTTTGTGACGTTAAATATATTAATTACAATTTGCTTCGGTATGAAAAGATAACGTAGAAATGTAAATGTTAAAATTGCCAGCTTGATCCTTCTCGAGAATAGTTTTAGGCCACTTTCAAAATAAACGGGTCAAATATTGGTCTGAGAGTTCAAGGCGTCGCGACGCTCGTGTTCGTGCAACTCGTCTCGCCTCTTTTTTTACCCGTTCCCTCTGGTAAGCTGTTTCGGCGCGCTGGCATTTGCTCGACACCGTCATCGCGTTTGCCGCAATTTGTTTCCGGTGGGAATCGCGTGCGTCGCGGCGCCCGACACGTATTCCGCGGCTTTTTGTTTTTTTTTTATTGTCGGAACGTTGTCGTGATTTTCGTGACACGATCCCCCCACCCAGCGCAGCGTCGGGACTAAATATTGTCGACCCCGTATCTTTTTCCCTCTGACGCGGTGCCGCGCGTCGCTCTGTCGCTGGACGTTGACACGTTTATGGGACGCCGCGCCGGCAGCCAACACGAACGGGGTGACGCCCTTGTTTTATAGTTTTGGTGACGGCCGCGTTCGAACTTTGCGGCGCGAAATGCTCACCGCTGTTCATCGGTTTTTATGTTACAACACCGCCCCGCTGGAATAATATTTGCACGCGATCTTCTTTTTCCGCCGGCGAGCGCCATTAAACTTTCGCGCGCGCCACCTCGTCATTTCGACAATGAACAAACACCACCCCGTAGAATTAACCCTCCGCGGGAAACCTGGGTCGTTTATGTCCGAGCAGCGAAATTACACTCTTCAATCTCTTTCTTTCCACTAAGATGGAGTGGGGTAAGCGCGTAAACGGGGCAAGTGCATTACAGTAATGTCCACATTACTGTCCAACAGCCGTATTTTTGGTTGACAGTAATCTGGATCCTG
>CM052195.1:1709905-1727851 GCA_028455805.1 Lasioglossum figueresi
TTTTTTTAAATAGAATCATATATTTTTTATTGCATCAGCCGATGCTCCTTCATATTCTTTACAAAAAGTATTAATCTATTTGTGTAAAAATATCATTAGTTTAGGAGATATTTTAATTATAATTTGTTAGGAAATCTTTACTCTCTGGTCAATAATATGAATTCAATGTGATAATGTAGTAGGAGATCAAGAATTCTCAATGTAAATATTTACATTTGCATAGCAAACAATGTTTCAGGTGAAGTAGAATGGTTTTGAGAGGAGCACATTCTGATGGTACATTTATTTTTGTAGGTGGACGTGTAAAGGACATATGAAGGCCATTAGTGTTTTTTTAAATGGAATCATATATTTTTTATTGCATCAGCCGATGCTCCTTCATATGCTTTACAAAAAAGTATTAATCTATTTGTGTAAAGAAATCATTAGTTTAGGAGATATTTTAATTATAATTTGTTAGGGAATCTCGACTCTCTGGTCAATAATATGAATTCAATGTGATAATGTAGTAGGAGATCAAGAATTCTCAATGTAAATATTTACATTTGCATAGCAAACAATGTTTCAGGTGAAGTAGAATGGTTTTGAGAGGAGCACATTCTGATGGTACATTTTTTTTGTAGGTGGACGTGTAAAGGACATATGAAGGCCATTAATGTTTTTTTAAACGGAATCATATATTTTTTATTGCATCAGCCGATGCTCCTTCATATTCTTTACAAAAAAGTATTAATCTATTTGTGTAAAAATATCATTAGTTTAGGAGATATTTTAATTATAATGTCTATTTACAGAAAAGATTCAATGTGGCGACCATTTGCATCAGAACACTTTCTGAATCGAGAAGTTAACGACTCGCTAACATTGCGTAATGTATCTGATGTTATTTTGTTACACTCATTGATGATACGATCCCTCGTATTGGCCATTGTCATCGGAGGCTCAGCGTACACTTTATTTTTTAAGTAGCCCCACAAGAAAAAGTCGAGGGGCGTTAGATCTGGTGATCTTGACGGAAAATGAATGGGCCCACCTCGCCCTATCCAACGATTTGGGAACATTCGATTTAACGTATCCCTTGCTATTCTTGAATAATGAGCAGAGCAACCATCCTGTTGAATCCACATTATTCGTCGTGTATGCAATGGTAAATCTTCTAAAAATGTCCATAGAGTGTTTTGATAAAAAATGTGCATATTTTGGTCCGGTTAGTGATCCTTCGATAAAGTACGGACCAATAAGTCTATCGCCGAGTAGAGACACTATTTTTTAATGACTGCGTCTACCGCGTCGACCGCGCCGAAACTTCAAACGAGAGCCCGAACATAGAGAAGGACAGAATAAATGTTTAAAGGCCCGCGAGTTCTCACAATGTAATGGCAATGATAGTATTGTATATTTTTCATTATTTTTTATGGAACTTCCACTACCTTGTTTCTGGCATTTTTCTGATTAAAACAATACCAAAGCGATATAATTTCAACTGTATTTAGTGGTTTAATCGACGATGGAAGTTTCGAACGCAACGAAGAACAGCGTATGGGAAAGAAAGAGACGCGACCGAAACTTTCATCGTCGTTTAAACCACTAAATACAATTGAAGTTATATCGTGTTTGGTCTTGTTTTAATCAGAAAAATGCCAGAAACAAGCCACAAAAATGAAAGTCCCATAAAAAAAGAATTAAAATTAAGTAGTTCGAACATTCGATTCATGGTGTCAATGTAGTGGTGTTCACACCGATATACCCGAGCCGAGATCAACCATCGCCGACTGGACTGCGATTGCACAGGCGACCCTGGACATCGATTGAAGAATTACTGTATTTTGAAATTTAGGAATACATAACCAAGAAATAGTTGTAATTTATGCTGGTAAGAAAACTACTCACTAGCTTTGTGATGAGAATTAATATATTCGACGTGAAACTGTAATATGTATGTACTTGTTGAACGCATGCCGGTTATCGAGACACCGAAGTAAACAGTAAACATCAGGCAAGAACGTATAAGATCATAGATCGAAGTATGTATAACAAATCAATATTAGGCGATATATTTGAATTACTTTGAAACGCAACATTTTTCATACATCTTGTAACTGTTTACATATATACCGTATCTATACAAATTTATGGTAGTTTTTTTAACATTCAACTATCCATGAAATTACTCCAAACTGTTCAGGTTGTATGCGAGAACAAATTGATATTAAATCGTTGAAGCAAAGGAAAGTTTCATTTGGAAACTTCATCATGAAACATTACTTATTCAGCAATGCTGCGTAATATTCATGTATCTTAGGTGTTTCATACCTAAGATTTACGCTACGGTGTTTAATCGTATGAAGTGTTTCCAATAATATCCTTTGACGTAAATTCGCTTCTTTATCAACTGCTTTTGCATTCGTAAAATCAAATCTATGGTCAAATTCAGTTGAATGTCTCGTCAAGGCAGTATGTTGAGATGGAGGTAAGAAAATGTTATGTTTATGTTATTTAATTTGCGTTTCCAAATGTCCAGACGTTTGCCCAATGTATACTTGACTACGTCCCATACATGGTATCGAGTATACTATATTGTAACTCTTGGACAGTGGTAACTCTTGGACAGTGGTAACTCGTCCTTGACTGTTGGACACCAATTTTTCAAATAATGTGGAATTTTAAAAATAGTGTGTATTCCTACTTTTCGAAATATTCTTTTCGTGTCGATGGAGATATTTTCGACATCAGGAACAATTTCGAATAAATTAATTATCATCAGAAAGCTAGCGAGTAGTTTTCTTACCAGCATAAATTACAACCTTTTCTTCTTTTCCCTTTCTCTGTTATGTATTCCTAAATTTTAAAATATTATTAATTTGTTAAAAATTTAGATGATCTGAATGAAGATCGATACGTCGGAATTAAGTAAGAATATAGTAATTTGCAAAATTGCTTTGTAAATCAAGTAACAAATGATCGAGCCTTTGCGTCGAAAGCATTAACAATTTTATTAACAACAAATACGATCGGTAGGAAGATATAATTAAAAATACTTTATTTGTAAAAGCGTAAAATTGATTTGCAAAAGGCTGAATTTGGAGTGCAAAACCTGTATTCTAGGTCGGAAGAAATGTTTCATTTTCGAGTTGATTCAAGTTAAAATAGCTTCGAATGCAAAGAGTTAAAACTTATTTACTTTAATTACTATATAAATGCACAATGTTCTATTCAAATTTTATAATCAGGTTATCGAAACACAATTGGTGCGTGTACAGGGGGCAATTGACCATTTTCCTTTATACCGTCAGGAGGTCAAATTGGCATGGTTTCCGCGACGAACTACCTGGAAAAACAGTTCTTCCTCGAGAATCAGGAAGGAATGGACTTCTTTTTCGATGAGACGATCCCGTGAGTAACACTTTGTCCGCTACTTTCCATTCATAGTGAATCAAATAACGTGTCGTTAGTATCTAGCGTCCGCATTAAACGAAAGCGAAACGACTTCGAACCACCATTCGCGTCTCTCCGAGCAGCGATTACAGACGATAAAGGTTTTCATTCGATTTTTTCCCTTCCTCTGAATCCTCGATCGATCGATCCACGGAGGAAATCGTTCCTGGAAATCGCTGGACGTAGAAGCAGTGACATGTAATCTTAGCGACGGAGAAAGCTCGATCGCGCGATCCACGGTGATTTGCATGTATCGGACGAATGCGGAATTATCGGCAGTTTCTTTCGCTGAATTGTCAGCGAGGAAAAAAGCTGATTTCCATGATAAGATCGGGAAGGGGACTCTTCGTTAAAATCAGAAACTCGTTTCTCCTCGAGCGTGCGAGTCGGGTTTTCGGAAGTGGATTTCAGCCTATCGTCGAGCCAAAGGGTGAAAAATATGTAAAACGTGTCGTAAAATCAAGAAAAATATTGATTCGTGATTCCTCATAGAACTCAACTATCTTAGGTAACAATTTTACGCTTTTCGAAAAGATTTTTAAATTGACCTCTTGCGTGCTTTTCGGGTCAAATACCCCACTGTGCAACGCGAGGCGACGCGACGTGACGTCCATGAAAATGTAACAGTCCCGTGGCGGTTGTTTTTCTGCCGTGTTAACGCAATGACAAAAATTGCAGTTACGCGCGGCGCAGGCGGTTGCGTGCTCGCGCACCTGCTTGCCGTTGTCGAAACCGCGCTCGCAACTATCTCTCTTCCTCTTTCCCGTGCTCTTTCTCGACCCGATATTGCAATTCCCGCGTGTCCATAACGTTGAAATTTCGTTTCCCTTCGTGTCCGGCAACAATGGATTTTCGGCTTCCGCTTTTTACGTTTTCAATACCCGACGAATCGTTTAACGACCGGCGCACGGAACCGACCGTAACCGAACGCAATTCTTCCGCTTCCACTCCCCGACCCCATGTCGTTTCGTTTTTGCAATCATACCGCGGACAATTCTGTTTGTTTTCGGTAAGAACAAATTCTTCGATAACGTGCTTCTACCCTGCCGCAAACAACTTCCGAACAATAATGTACCGAGATTGGTTGGTCCGTTTAGTGAATGAACAATTAAGGATTGCGTCCCCTAGACGGACGACACTCGCGCGTCACTGCACACAGTCACCACAGAACCCAGGATTCCACTCCTTATTTCTTAATAATGCAAAGACAAGGTTTCTTGGTAGTCAAAATCGTTAGATGGCAGATCAATCTAGGGGGATATTTGCCTCAAAAGTCTTACTTTTACGTTTACGACGCGTAATTCTCATTATTCGGTAGCATATCGACAGCCACGATAGGCGGCAGCACCGTCGCCTCTCCATTGCTACTCGCGGCTCCGCGACATGCTGCAGAATAATGAGAATTACGCGTCGTAAACGTAAAAGTAAGACTTTTGAGGCAAATAGCCCCCTAGACTGATCTTTCATCTATTAATTTTGACTAATAAGAAACCCCGTCTTTGCATTATGAAGATATCAGGAGTGGAATCTCCGGACCCTTGCAATCTTTGCGTACGTATACGTGGTCTAGCGGTGTGTGAGTGTACTGTGGTGACTGTGTGCATTCACGCGCGAGTGTCGTTTGTATAGGAGACAAAGTCCTTAATCGAGGTCCTACTGTATCGACAGCCACGATAGGCGGCAGCACCGTCGCCTGTCCATGGCTTCTCGCGGTTCCGCGAAATGCTGCCGAATAACGAAAATTACGCGTCGTAAACGTAAAAGTAGGACTTTTGAGACAAGTAGTCCCCTAGATTGATCTTTCAACTAGCGATTTTGAGTACTAAGACACACCGTCTTTGCATTATTAAGAAATCAGGAGTGGAATCCTGGACCCTTGCAATCCTCGCGTACGTGTAACATGGTCTAGCGGTGTGTGATCGTACTGTGGTGACTGTGTGCAGTCACGCGCGAGTGTCGTCTGTCTAGGAGACGCAGTCCTTAATACCGAAATAATTGACCCTTATTTTATCGATGGCGCGTTAAATGCTTCGAGATATAAACACATTTTAACGGAAATTTTATCACAGCTGCTAGAAAATATTCCGCTTCGCATACGGCAAACTATGTGGTTCCAACAGGACGGATGCCCTGCTCGTACCGCACGGATAATTACTCGATTCCTCAACGTGAAATTCGGAGATCGTTGGATTGGTCGTGCAAGAAATCATAAATGGCCTGCGCGTTCTCCAGATTTAACGCCTCTGGACTTCTATTTCTGGGGAAAATTAAAACAGCAAGCGTATAACGAGATACCAACAATTAGAGAAGACATGAAAGAGCGTATAAGAAGAGTTTGTGCCGCGATAAACCCAACTGAAATTCAACAGGCTGTATTATCCGTTGAGCAACGCTTAAGAGCATGCATCGATGTTCAAGCTCGACAGTTTGAACACTTGTATTAGTCGTGTATTACCGTTAGATACATAAATCAACGATGCTCGATCATTTCCTCGAAGTAAATTATTTTCCATCGCAATTGGCTTAACCCAGACCACGAATGACCTTGACCCATAGGTCATTGTACGCGTCATAAAAGGCTCTACCCGATAGTACATAAGAAAACATACTATGCCATTTTAAAAAAATGAAGATGACCTTCGTATGTCCTTTACGCGTCCACCTACAAAAATGCTACCAACATCAGATTAATGACCCCTCGAAACCAAGCAAGTTCCATCCGATGCGTTTCTTCCTAACACCAATAGCAGCAGAGTTGTTCGGGTGGCCTGTTTCTAGCGACTCACCCTGTATTTCAGATGTTTATTCAAACTCCACTGTGGTGTCGTGTCTATCCCGGATTTGAGCTTCGTATCACGACTAGGTAAAACGGCGAATGAATGTAGAGTCAAACTCGGGAGAACATTTTTCTTTATTTGATATTTCACAAGACTCGGCTTGCTGTCTCCAAGTCAGACTCGGCTGTACTTGGGGTTGTAGATGGGTCGGTAGTCGAAAACAGTTTTGGTTTGTTCTGATCGCGTAGAAATTTAGGAGAGGCTCGAAGGTAGAGGTGGCTTTGGGAAAAGTGATATGATCGGCTGGAGGGTGTGTTTTAAACGGTGGTGAAAGTAATGGAAAATTGGGAAGGGTAGGAGTAGAGTTGCATTCGGTTACGGGCGGCTACGGCTATAAAATTATGACCTCGGTACGCTAGAGGTAAAAACGGTATCGCATGTGTTCGTCGGCTGCGGATCCTAACGGTTTCCTGAAGATATAAAATTACGATAGACTCGCTATTTTGTTATGTCCTTTACGACGGTCACGTTCGTTGATGTCAGTAGAGGTAGGCTAACCTTCACGATCGCGCGCTTGTCCCTTCGCAGAGGGTTTTACGACGAAACATCGACCACGCTATGAAATGGCTATATCAAAAGTAAATAAATAATGTTGCACATAACACAATACAATGGAACTTTGTAACACTTTGTTGACAGGAAATATGAAATAGAGAATGTGTTGGGAACTGCGACTAGCTCGGTACGCTGACTCGGACGGGCTGGTCCATGTCTTCTTAGCCCCCCAGGTGCGGAACGAAGAATGCTATGCTTGACCTGCAATAAACCACAGGTCAAAAATTACCTTTTCTCCTCCGCATGTTCCGTGCATTTCGGTGTATACTCCGACAATTAATCCTGGGTTATAAAATACTAATGTCAAGTATATAGGTACTTACAAATTTTCCAGAATCTTCTGTAACTCCGTCGGATCAACGGGACGCTGCCATTTGCGCGAACACGTCTTAACAAGTGTGAAGCAAAAACAACACATATTCCAAAATCGTGACGGCGAACGGGAAGAAATTACTCCGACCACGGTGAAAACAGTACTGCGGTTGTCAGCTCGGTTTTTCTTGAATGGTTAAGGGTGGATTTAGGTGGGGAAATGTTGCGTTTGTTAATTGGACGGATGCGTATCGGAAGGACTTTAGGTTGAGAAGTGGGGATACTGTCACAGAAATTCCTTTTGGTATTGTCTTCGGTCGTCAATAACGAGATTTATAAGAGTAGTCATTCGTCGCACGTGTTGTCTATCTGTCGGGTTTGAATGCGAAGTGAGGGTCACCTGTTGAAGGTGAGGTATGGTAACACTTTATAATACAGGATTAATATTCTTAAATTATGTACACTCATTCGCGAAAGTATTCGAACGCTTACAATTCTGACATTCAACTAATGAGATATGTATGTTAGATTAAAGCATTTGATGTAATATCCCACATATAGCAAGGGATGGGTCTCGAGACTATATACACGAAGTTAGAAAATAATTTAACAATATATACCGTTTTTGCAATACATATATTGTAAACACTAAGAATTTCCGACGCTAATAGAATGTAAACGAACAATTTCTTATTGTTAGTTCACTAGCAGTCAGTCCAGGCGAAACAGTGTTAAAAATTTCTATCACAATTTTCATTATAAACACTGTAACAAAATGAATCGCAAGAAATCCGAAACAAACAAGTCAATCAGAGAATTAATAATAAAATGGTATAAGGAAGGCAAATCGTTAAGTGAAATTGCAAAACTTATAAACAGAAGTAAGTCCACGATTCATTATATTGTGAAGAAATTGAATACGCAAGGTAACATTGCTACTAAGCCCCGTTGTGGACGTCCAAAAACCTGACTGAAAGAGAAGAGAAAACAATCATACGAAAAATCCAGACAAGATCCTTTTATTTCTGGATCACAATTGGCATCAATGGTGGCTGCACAGTTCCAGAAAGAATTGCATCCCGAATTGTGACGTCGATTATTAAGAAATAATGGCAAGAAAAATAAAATTTTGCGTTTACAATTCGCAGAAAAATTTATTTATAGAAGTAATTCGTTCTGGAACACGCTATTATTCTCTGATGAGAGTAAATTCAACGTTTTCGGTAGCGATGGACGTAAAAAAGTTTAGAGGAAACAACACAGAATTGGAATCGCGAAATCTACGGCCGACTATTAAACATAATGGTGGATCTGTATGAGTTTGGGGCTGTATGGCATCTAGTCGAGTGGGAAATCTCGTGTTCATTGACGGAATAATGGACAAAACAAAAGTACTTAAAACTTTTTCAGGAGAACCTAAAAGATAGTGTATCAAAATTGAATTTACCAAGTAATTACTGGTTTCCATCGGACAATGATCCTAAACTTACCGCTAAAATAGTCAAAGAATGGGTATTGTATAATGCTCCACACGTGTTGCCACATCCACCGCAAAGTCCCGAATTCAACCCCATTGAACATTTATGGGATGAGGTGGAAAGAAGATTGAGAACTACAGTTATTGCTTCGAAAGAAACGTTAAAACGAAATATTATTGCAATATGGCAATCAATGGATCCAACGGTTACTTCTAAGTTAGTTCACTGAATGGAAAACAGACTCAGGAGCGTTATAAAAGCAAACGGTGGTCCAACTTCCTATTAAAACTTTAAATTATTCAATTTAAATAACTATTAAATGTTCCGTTCGAATACTTTCGTGTGTCGCTTCTGGTACGTGTTTATAATAAATGTATTGTAAAAACGCTATATATTGTTGGATTATTTTCTAATGTTACTTATGTAGTCTTAAGATCAACCCCATGTTATATGTGGCAAATTACTTCAAATACTTCAATGTAACATACATATTTCATTAGTTGAATGTTAGAATTGTAAGCGTTCGAATACCTTCGTCCTCGAGGCACGCACACGATTATGTTCTGTCTCATCGACACGGACGTGTGGACTGTAGTAGTAGGCTTTTGTTTATACGTATAATTCCACATAATCAAATTTTGCAATAACTTCAACAGCTAATATCTCAATAACTATTTAATTGCGACAGATGGGTCCTTTAAAACTTTTTCTCTTCTCGATGATTAGAAGGCGTGGTAGTAAAAACAAACTGTAACCACAATTTTTTATGTTATAAACAATTTTGCGGCAAGTTTCTCTTACAAATGTCCAACGATCCAGAGGTGTACAGTCCGCGACAAAAAGATGGCACACCCGTAAATATTGCTATTTCTGAAACTGCGATGAAATTTGATACATTTCTCTCCGTGTATGTACTTCGGTGGAGCTTCAAGGTTACTTACACCGACGGATTTAAGCGGAGGTTACAGATTCTAGTCTAAATGTAAACAACCAGGGTCACCGACGCGACAAAACGATGGCACAGTCTTAAAATTCTTTCTCCGCAGTTAACACTAGACCGTCGGACTGTTTGTATCGTGTACTATTTTACCGTGCATTAAATATTGCGCGTGTTTCTTATTATCTTCTATTGAAATTACACTATGGGTAGTGGAAAATCTTTATCCGAAGCTGATATAAAAACGATTTTGACATTGCGGAAAGAGAATTACTCGGTTTCAAAAGTTGCACGTATTATACGTCGAAGCAGAAAAGTGGTGTATAATTTATTAAAAAATCCCAAAACATACGGTAAAAAAAAGAGTTCCGGTCGACCGAAAGCAGTAAGCGATCCCGGAAAACGTGCAATTTTAAAAGAAGCTTCGAATTCTTCGGGAACATCACGACAAATCGCTAAAGCAGCTGGCGTACATACAAATGTACGTAATGTGCAAAGGATAATAAAAGAATATGTCTCTGTATCTCGATCGTAATATTGTTTATAATAAATGTTGATATTCTCGGCGCTACGGTTTCGATCAATGAAATTCTTTCCAACCAAAATAGCCTGTCAGTTATTTTCTCGAATTACTAAACAATCGTATATCGCATACAATTATGTGTATGAAATTCTTCCAATAAAAGTTGAATGTTAATAATTGAATTTACCGTTTTTGGTATTTTCACATTAATGGGCTAAAAGACATATTATGTTTTTCAAATTTACCGCCTAATATCGATCGGGATAACCTAGATCGTTTCGAATATATTCAGTGTCTTGACAACATGCATCGATGACACACGCGTGTTACGATGTCCATTTTAAAGTATTAAATCACATCAAAAACAAGTAAGTTGGTTTTATGAACAATATTGCAAACAAGTTTTTGTTATTACATTTAAGCAGTTTAATAGTGCATTTTGAAAATTGTACAACAAATTTATATTTTTACAGACGCGAGGCAAATACATCTTGAAAATGATTCAAACTAGAATCGAAACGTCGATGATTATTTGATAATCCGCAAAATTGTTTTTTGATTTCTGAGTAGAAATTGATCGAAACCGTAGCGCCGAGAACATCAACATTTATTATAATAAAAGAATGTCCGCACTTGGTTCGAATGAAATTGAAAAGAAAACCACTTTCAACCGTTCAGCATAAATCGGAGCGTTTGAAATTTGCACAAAAGCACAAACATTGGAGAAAAAAATGGCGTCGTGTTATTTTTAGCGATGAGAAAACGTTCAATTTAGACGGGCGGGGTGGTTTTACACACTATTTTCACGATCCGCGGAAAGAAGAAAGAATATTAAGCCGCGGTCACATAGGTGGCGGAGGAGTAATGCTTTGGGCCGGAATTGGTTATCGAGGAGCGACCGAAGTAAAATTTATTAAGAAAATTATGAACAGCAAAATTTATATAGATTAGATAGACGAAGAATTCACTAAATTCGGACAGACAATTTCCGGGGAAAATTTTACATTTCAGCAGGATAATGCAAGCGTGCATACCGCAAAATCCGTTAAGCAGTACTTTGAGCAAAACAAAATTAGTGTCTTAAAGTGGCCGGCGAGATCGCCAGATCTCAACATAATTGAAAATTGTTGGGCACAACTGGCAAGACATATTTACGAAGACGGAAGACAATTCCAAAGCCTCGCAGATTTAAAAACGTGCATAAAACAAAAATGGACAAAAATACGGCCAAAAGGGAGTAGACTAGATGAGTTGTGTGGTACACCACACACCGCTAGATTGCAAGGTCCAGTATTAACAAAATAGCGTCTCGCTTATGCATATTGGGGACCTCTCCATAGTCGCAATCGCTAGATAAAAGATGAATCTAGCGCGCTTACTATCTCAGAAATGCTGGAACAAATGAAAATGCAGCAGTGTCGCGCCAGCATTTCTTCTCGCGGCTCCGCTAAATTCTGTCGAATAATGCGAATATCGCCTAAAAAACGCAAAATTAGGCTTTCTGGGATAGAAAGCGCGCTAGATTCATCTTTTTCTATGGAGGGGTCCCCAATATGCATAAGCGAGACGCAATTTTGTAAATACAGGACCCTTACAATTCTCGTGTACGTACATGATTCTAGCGGTGTATGGTGTACCACACAACTTATCAATTCGTCAAGGCCAAATTCCTTCCTACTCCCTTTCGCTTCCGAAACGTATGTTGGCTATTCTGGGAAACAAGGGAGGTCACGCAAAGTACTAAACACAATGTTATATATTTTATGTACGTAAATTACGTTTTTTTTTTTGTATATGTGCCATCATTTTGTCGTGCCGATTTTTGTTATTTTCTTGTTTCCATAAACAAACGGACATTTTCTTTAATTTCATTGTTTGTAATGTAATTTATTTTGTAATAAAAATGTACAAGTACCAAGAAAGACTAGATTTATTACGTCCAAATGATGAAAACATTGAATTTTCGTGGCGTTCCATCTTTCTGTCGCGGACTGTAGATTCGCCCCTAGTACGGATGGCCGTTACTTTTTATACACCCTTTTATACACGAAGAAAGTTCTAATCATTGAAACCGTAAAATAAATCGTAGGGCAAGGGGTTAATGACGCTCTGGGTTTCTGAGATCCAACAGTGCAGTTCCAGGGTTAAGACCGACGGTTCTAGTATTCTAGTCTCCGTTGCATCGTTGTCGGTCCCGCTTGATTCGATGTCATTGCACCGACCGTTGCCCGACAAAATGTCCCGGAAAGGATCCGCACGCAGGTACACCGAGACAGTGCCGGCGCAGCGGAGTCCGCGCGGAATCGGTGCGCGCCGTAATTAACATGTCTCACATGTCCCGCATCCGTATCGTCGTTCCCCATAAAATAAGCCGTGAAACGCAGCCCCGTCGATGAACCTGTCCCGCATCGGACACCGTCGAGTAATCCGGTAAGACGTTTAGCCAGCATGTTCGGTCGTTTTAATCGGGATCATCCGGTATCGCGAAGTTTCTTTTTTGTCGCGGTCGGAATTAATCGAAGGAGCGGACACGAGAAAGAGAGAGTAAGGTGAGAGGAAACGGAGAGGAGTGGGATGGAGCCTCGAGGCCAAGGAGGGAGTCGAGAGGGAGAAAGAGAGAAAGATAGAGAATGGAAGTAACGTAAGGGACAGAGAGGAAGCATTTGCTAGGACACTTTGTGCCTCGAGCGTGGCCAGTGCAACGACATGCATCGGCCGCAGCAAGGGCGACATTATCGCCGGTTGCACACACCGCGCGGCTGCGGATGGTGCGGTATAGTGGTTAGGGGCGGTTAGGGCAGTGCACCACAAGGGTGGTCAAACCGCAAACGAGACCACCGTCCTGGCTATCTGCTATCTGGATAACCACCGCCGCCGCCGATGCCCTCCGCCTCCTCCGCCTCCGCGTTCGCCTGCTGCCTCTTGCACCTCCACCGCCTCCGAGCAGCCCCGTTAGCGTTGCACACGGATTCACCGGACCGACCGGCGATACCCGCTAACGTTACACCCGCTTATCTCGCTAATTTCAACCCGATCGATCATCCGAGCCACCCGTAAGAACACGGTAACGAGCTGTCGCGCCGCGCCGCGCCGCGCTGCGCCGGCCTCCGTTGACTTCTTCTCTTTTCCGTTGTGGTTTCTAGCGATGTGTGGCCTTTCACCACTTAAAACGCTACAAGCTTCGACTTACAAGCGCCGCACAGTGGAGTATTTGGCACGAAAAGCTCGCTAAAATTTGATTTCGAATAGCTGCTCTAAAATCAACAATTTTTCTTTGGTAAGGTCATTCGAAGAGCTGTATGAACCGTCTACTTTCTCCAAGTATTTCTCACTTGCTTTAAAATCTTTCCAAGAATTGTAAGAATGATATAAGTATGCATTTCATATGACTGAATGCGAGTGCGTATATATGTTTAAGTGTAATATATGTTTTTATTGATTTACATGTTATATATATTTTTATTGATTTGCATGTAGCGTTAATGTTTCGTTAAATGAATGTTTTACGTTATGATTTTGTTAGAATAAAAAAGGACAGTCTTCTCCGAGCGATTGACGGAACATCGCGTCGTCTCAAGTGTCAATCAATTCCGTGTCAAATCCTTATAGAATGTACTTTCACAAATTATATATGTACAGTTGGGGACAATATTAAGTGGACACTCTTAAATATCGCATAACTTTTTTAAAATTGGTCCACAGAGGACTTGAATGCTCTTAAGATGTCAGACCGACGTCTCGTTAGTTTACTAGCGAACGAATAAATAAAAACTTGTTTAGATTGCAATTGGTAGGAACCATACAAAATTTTAAAGATGATTATAATTTAAAAAATGCGTATTGTACATTTCGGTAACTTATATCCTATTTGTAAAACCCAAGATGACCTCGATTTTGCCATGAAAACAAACTGTTTTCGAAATTATTTTTACCGATATCTACTGTGCACTTCATACCCTGCAACTCTTGTTGTAAACTTTTTTTGTCAGATGACTGCAAGTGGGTGAAAAATCGTGTGTCGCGTTAGACGGAACACCCTGTATACATACATATATGAATAATATGAATATTAATAGTATCAAAATCAATATCTTCTTCAATATTATTATAACCTAAGAAAGAAACAATGGGCTTGTGTGTGATAACTAAAATACGAGATAAATACTTTGGATTTAAATCTCTCCACATAACTAAAAACGTGTATACTCCACTACACTCGGCGAAATTTCTATGAAGTCACTGTGTTTTGTAACGAATTCTTATTACTATATAATACCAACGAAAAATTTGTATTTGGTGGCAGTTCAGGATTACATAAAGAAAGCATACACACCGATTTCAAAACAAAAATATAATTTTACGCAGAACAAACTGCGAAATTTCTATAATGTCACTTTCGTTTTACACGGGTAAAGTTGAAATTAACGATTGTTCTTTTATTATTTCTATTTTAATATCTAGTCCAACCTCTATTTTTTTGAATTACATTAAAAATACGAGTGGGCATCGACGAAACTAACTTTTGTAGCGTTTCTGTTTTAACAGACACCCACGCTTCGTTCACCGCATCCCTTAGTTCGCTAATAGAGTTGTATTGTTTGCAGTTTTTATAAACTTGTCGCGCAATGATACCCCAAACATTTTCAATAGGATTTATATCAGGGGAACAAGCAGACTATGGCAAAACATTGATGTTTCTTTCAAGAAGCCACTGCTTCGTGTGCTTCGTCGCGTGTACCGCAGCATTATCATGCTGATAAATCAAATTGTCATCTTCAATATTTTCTGCAAAGGGTATTAGGACCACATCTAACAAATCTGTATAATTTTCCGAATTCATTTCGTGATTTATGTAACACATTGGAGTTTCTTTGTCAGTTTTGAACGCAGCCCATATCATTAGTGAACCACCGCTAAAGTTGCCACTCATTGTCACACTTTCTCATTTCTCAGATCATGCCAATAATATTTACAGCCATCAGGCCCATCCAAATTAAATTTTTTCTCATCTGAAAAAATGACAGACTCCCACTCTTTCGTCCAGCACGTATGTACTTCTTTTAGGACTGGTTTACGTTGCATTTTTGTCCACACAAATTGCCCAGAAGAATTTAACAGTTGTTGCACGCGTCTTGTTGTTACTGAAAGCTCCAATCCAGCTCGAAATTGTGCTGCATTTTTCCTTTCCTTAACCGCAGACCTCGTTAATAATAAAAGTTGTCTCTTTGACAATTTTTTATTACAAATATATTTATAATAAATATAATTATTAATCACAGTATACGAACGATTAATTTACTTAGCAATTGCACGATCAAAGCAATTGCACGATTTTTTCTTCAATTGTTAGCAGTTTTCCTCTCGTCATTCTAATGCACGCGAATCAAATTAAAAGAAACAAGATTTTGATGAGTTCTAAAACTAATACTTTTAGAATATTTCAAATTTTCCGTAGTTCTCTGCTCGGAATGCAGAGAAACGCTGAGTGACTTTATAGCAACTTCGCACTTGCGTTCTGCATCACGCACAAAAAAATCTAAACAAACGTAAAAAGTGAATATAGTGCTCTAGAGTGCGTAGTCCCTCTATCCGAGTGTTAACAAGGCACAACACCAGATACGATAAATCAACGAAAATGGTGATATTTTTCAAATATCTATGAATATAAAGGTGACTTTATAGAAATTTCGGCCACTGTATACTCGGAGCATCCACTGCCCTGCAGTTCCGTACGCGGTGCGCTTAAGGAAGATTTATTTCTGTTGAAGTCAAAATGTTGTAAAATAAAACTCAAGAATCTTGTAACATTGCAATGGGTAGCGTACGTCGCGTCGAAGTGACGATCGACGATCAAAAAGACGATCGGCAGCCGGAGCGACGAACAAAACAAGAGTCGCGAGCTCAGTTCGACGCTAGAGTCGGTTTAGGCAGGATATACCTGGTGCTGTTACCATTAGCTCTTTTAAAATAAAGTTATTGTTGAAAAGTTACCTATTTCACTAAACTGATTTATTCCACTAAACATCATATCCCTTAACAATTTCAAAAATGATCCTGACTTGATTTCGTGACATGAAAATTTTCGGATTACATCCACCTATTTTACAGAAACGACCCGCTGCGCGACGCGGCACTTGACGCGCGAAGATCCTTTCGGGACGGTAGTGTTTTTTCGTTGCACCGTGAAGGACGCGCGAAGATCGAAGAGCCTGGGCTCGCGGGGAATGATAAGCGTGGAAATAAACGATAGTTATTCTTCTGCCGCGCCGGGCCGGGTCGGGCCGGGGCGATCGGCACGCTATCATTTACATATTGCGCACCGTGTCTCGGATAACAAACGAGGCTCGGTCGAAAATTCCCCGAAGCGTTCTCTCGGATCCACGGGAACCGCCCTCGGGAAACGGTGGTCGGCATTTTTCAACGGCGCCCGCAAAAAGCGCAATGTAGGGTGCTTCTTTTTTCGCCCGCGCGACCTGCCGGCGATCGTAGACACGGACGAATAAATTGAATAGCCTGGGAGGGGAAGTTCTTTGTGGAAGGTGCGAGGATAAAAATCTCCGGTCGCAGTGTGCAATTACCTTGGCATGTAATTGTAATTGCAGCGATTCACTCAGCTGCACCGGCCTGGGCTGCACGATAAATTCCTCCTTCTTCGCCTTCCAACCCCTTCCACAGGACGTCCTGTCTCTCTCTCTCTCTCTCTCTCTCTCTCCCCCTCTCTTTCTCTCATTCTCTCTCTCTTTCTCCCCGCCTTCCCCATACCCACACCATCCCCGTTAGTTTACGGCTAGCTACCGAGGAACTTAAGCGTACCACGACTCATCGGCTAAAGGGGCGCCTGTATATTTATGCAACGCGCGCAACGAGGGGATGGGTACGGCGCGGGGGGAGAGGGGCGCCGACTTTTATGTCCGTACACATGTTTAGCTGCATTTACGATTCCGTGGACCAGCTGCCGTCTTACGTGGTCTCCGGTCCGCGTTCGTTGTATTTTCTGCGCGAGGTCGCTCCAATCGGATCCGTTTTTGCGCTGATTTTTACGGAGCGCGCATTTTTTCCGGCACGAAAGCAAGCCGACGTCGTACACTTTTTTCTCGGAATCTGCTGCAGATATCAACTTCACTATTTTTTGCGGGATCTAGCACCGTGCTAGATCCACGGTTCAACCGAAGGGAATCTTGAAATACCGAATAGAAGAAATTACATGTATCAGATGATTGAACACGTTCGTGCCCGATTTTCATAGATGTGAAAATGTTCAATTGTTCCGATTGTAGAATAGAATGGTGACTACATAATTGATTAATGAAGCTGTATTCTTTAAAATTTAACCATTGAATTTTATATTCATCAATCATCGGATACAACTCTGTCAATCTGTGAATTCAATGTGTGCAGAAACATGAGATTTTGTTTCTGGCCAATTAGGATTAACTGTAAGGATGAAATTGACAAAAACTATTTTGAAGTGAATTAGAAAAAGTTTCTTCTATTTTCTTTCAATTGTATGTTAGTTCGGCTTAACATCACTGATTGGCAAAAGTGATTTTATTGACTATGCCGATGGAAGAAACTTGGCCAATGAAATTGTTCACACGTTGATCGCACTGTGCGATTTCAATAAACTGCGAATTCATCGTTAATCTGTAGTTAGAGGATATTTGAAATGTTCAAGTTACTCACACACATTTTTAGATTGACGACAAAAATATGAGAAGACCTACTTTGCTCCCAGCATTGTTCAAATAAGGTGGAGTGGGGTAAGTGCGTAAACGGGGCAAGTGCATTAACTGGTTATTTTTATTATAATATGAACGAAATTTCTCTAGCTTGTATTTACTGATGTGGTATAAGTTAGTATGAACTATT
>CM052195.1:1727951-1774191 GCA_028455805.1 Lasioglossum figueresi
AATGAAATGGGAGTGGGATTATCGAAAAACAAGCTGCTTCGTAATCTCTGTCTTTGTCTCTCCTGCGAGAAACATATCTGCCTCTCTATCTTTGTTTCTTAGTTTACCTTTACGCCGATGGTGGCGTATGTTCGCTCCGGCGCACCCTTAAATCAACCAATGCCAAACAGTCACGCGAGAGGTACACGTACAACTTTGAGGTTACCCTGAACGTGCAATAGTTTATAAGTTGTTAATGTATTTTGTGTTGTTATTTTAGGTAAGTACAACAAATATTGATGTAGGCTTACATTAAATAAACCGTTTTTATTGTGTTTTTTTAAATTTATTCAGAAAAACACTAAGATGCTCTTGCCCCGTAAATATTACTACACGGGGCAAGTGCGTACTATCACGCTGGGGTAAGTGCGTACTGTATGGGTTCACCTGGGTTCGTTGACAACTCATTTCACCGACACTGTTTTCATCGGCACGATTTAATTAATTAACTTTCGTCGACACTATGTTTTCATCGATCATTCAAAATCTTCACATAAGTGTATATTAATAATAAATATCATATTCGTATTTTAAACTTTCTTTTAATATCACTGTATCCCCTTTCATATATCAGCATAAAAGTACATGCTTGTTTAATAATAGATAACTCTATGAAACTAAACAATATAATTTAATGCAATAAAATGGATTTTGTAGCAGGCTTTTGTTAATCAACCTTTTTTTGCCCTGTAGCACTTAAAGCTTAAAACAAGGTTTGAAAGCATTTTTAACTCACAGAGTCTCTGAACACTATATAAGATGCTCTTGCTCCGTAAATATTACTACAGGGGGCAAGTGCGTACTATCACGCTGGGGTAAGTGCGTACTGTATGGGTTCACCTGGGTTCGTTGACAACTCATCACACCAAAACTGTTTTCATCGGCACGATTTAATTAATTAACTTTCGTCGACACTATGTTTTCATCGACGTGGTGAAAACGTCAATACCATCAATACCTTCTCCTACCTCTAACAATGATAATCATAGTTAATGCTCTATCTGTAAGTGCGATTTCCAGTATTGTACAAATAACAAAGATTGGATTCAATTTTTTACATGTATCCAGTGGGTCCGCGGTGTTTCCAAGAAAGGTTGAAAGAAACGGCAATATCAATGTAAACAATGTCTGTGTTCAGATTAATATGTATAAAAATATCAATTAAAATCTTCGCATAAGTGTATATTAATAATAAATATCATATTTATATTTTAAACTTTGTTTTAATATCACTGTATCCCCTTTCATATATCAGCATAAAAGTACATGCTTGTTTAATAATAGATAACTCTTTGAAACTAAACAATATAATTTAATGCAATAAAAAGGATTTTGTAGCAGGCTTTTGTTAATCAACCTTTTTTTGCCCTGTAGCACTTAAAGCTTAAAACAAGGTTCGAAAGCATTTTTAACTCTCAGAGTATCTGAACACTATATAAGATACTCTTGCTCCGTAAATATTACTACAGGGGGCAAGTGCGTACTATCACGCTGGGGTAAGTGCGTACAGTATGGGTTCACCTGGGTTCGTTGACAACTCATCACACCGACACTGTTTTCATCGGCACGATTTAATTAATTAACTTTCGTCGACACTATGTATGTTTTCATCGACATGGTGAAAACGTCAATACCATCAATACCTTCTCCTACCTGTAACAATGACAATCATAGTTAATGCTCTATCTGTAAGTGCGATTTCCAGTATTGTACAAATAACAAAGATTGGATTCAATGTTTAACATGTATCCAGTGGGTCTGCGGTGTTTCCAAGAAAGGTTGAAAGAAACGGCAATATCAATGTAAACAATGTCTGTGTTCAGATTAATATGTATAAAAATATCAATTAAAATCTTCGTATAAGTGTATATTAATAATAAATATCATATTTATATTTTAAACTTTGTTTTAATATCACTGTATCCCCTTTCATATTTCAGCATAAAAGTACTTGTTTGTTTAAAAATGGATAACTCTATGAAACTAAACGATATAATTTAATGCAATAAAAAGGATTTTGTAACGGGCTTGTTAATCATTCTTTTCTTGCCACGTAGCACTTGAAACTTAAAACATGGTTTGAAAGCATTTTTAACTCTGAGAGACGCTCTTGCCCCATTTTCGGGGCAAGCGCATAGTAGTTGACACTTTGTACAATACAATATCCTATAAAAATGATAATTTTCAAGCAAAATTAGAATCGTACATAATTCTAATTCATCGGTAATAATTGTGGCAAGAGTTTGATATGTACCAAGAACGTTAAGTTTTTACATACCAGACTGAAAATACATGAGTTTGAAGTCCAACTTTACAAAAACTAGTGCGCACTTACCCTACTTCACCTTAATTCATTTTTATTGTTGAACTTTTCGCGAAAGCATCGATGTATCTTTCAAACTGGTAGCATTTCTCCAAGTTTTACGTGTCGACTTAAAAATAGCTTTACTCATATAATATTCTTGTAAGGTGAAGGAATATACTCGGTGTTTGATGTACATGGGATGGATACAACAGGTGCTACAGCGCACGGCGAGAGACATTTTCATTAATAACGGGCTTCGTATACGTCATTATATTTCCCACGCGTCTTTTGTCTGGTCTTCTCGAGCCGTCGGTAACCGAGGCAATTGAGATTGATCAATCTTCCGCGGAATTAAATTTACACGTCACATTCTGTAGAATCACGCTTTACATTATGTAAACTCTACACTATGGGGATGCATGATAGCAACCAGACTAGCCGAGTTACAGTCAACTAAGTAGAAGGATAGTGTGGGAAGAGACGATAGAAGCGAGCTGTCAGTCATTGATTATGGAGAATCGAGTCTACTGCTCCGTGTAATCGCATTAGCACTCTCGATCGGCACCACTACACGATGTAATACTGTAGAATATGGGCCATAGTGGAGCTCTCTCGCGACATCAGATACAATGATAATTAGGATAATGTTTACCACAATTTGTCTTCGTAACTTCACTCTTTTAACTTTGTTATAATCGGTCTTGAGTGGGTCTTGACTCAATTTCACTTCGCGGTTAGTAACGTCGCGAGATGGCGGAGATAAAAATTGCGACTTTAAGGGAGTTTATTGAATGCGATACTAAAACCTGGTCCGATGAATCTGTTGTACTCTCACTATTAATGAAACCTCTAAAATGTCCGCAGTGCTGATAATCTTTTCAAGAAGCTGAAGCTTTTATAATTGCTGTTCGTCATGAAGATTTTAACCAAGTCTAACAAATACGAATGTTACGTCTTTCTTTTTAGATGAAATAAAATTTGATTCGTTTGTAGTCTATCTTTAAGCATTAAAATAAATGTAGCCATACAAAAAATATAAATTTTCTTTTCTCTCTTACGACAATTTTGGGGATAAATGAGTTTTAACGTAACTGCAAAGAAAATGGTACGGCAAGGGGTTCACTGAATCTGTTTCATTTAACGCTGTTATAAATGTGCATTTAAAATATTTTCTTATCTTTCTAAATACTCGGTTAAAACTATAACGCATTTAAAATACAATCCAGTTAAAATAGTATCTTAAATGGACAGTCACATTATGTAAAATATGTTGAGAAATAGCTTTGATCTAATTGCGATACTCTTCAACCCTTGCACGACGTTTTAACCCCTTGCCGTATCAATTTCTTTACAGTTACAGCGATTAAAATGTCTTTGTCCCCAAAAATGTTGTAGGAGAAAAAGAAAATTTATACTTTTTGTACGGCTACATTTATTTTAATGCTTGAACATTGATTGCGAACCAATCAAATTTTATTTCATTTGAAAAGATAGCCGTAACATTCATATTTGTTAAACTTTGTTTAAAATCTTCTGGCGAGTGGTTAACCCAGATTACAAAAAACGTGGTCCAACAGTTTCTGACGATTAGACTGCGGATGTTTATGGATATTCCAATTTTTGTCGCAAAATTTTAAGAAACTGTAAAGATTAAATTCTATTTTTAATGGGACCAACCTTTGTAGTTCCAAAACAAATGAAAATTGTACTAAATTCTACGGTATTTTATATTCTAGCCTTCGTTGAACATTTTCATATGCCGTAAACGCATAAAGATCCGCAGTCTATTCAGGATTAAATTAGCTGTTCCATTAGAGACAGCACAAAGACTGAGCTACGAATGGACGGAAGGAACGTCAGCTATGCAGCTGTCAAAAAGGTGTTTATTTTCTGTATCTACTTGCGGACACTTATCCCAGGTGACAGGCAAAGTACCACTCGAAGAAAACTCAAGGCAATAAGTAAGCGTAGGCTAATAGCCACGGGGTGTCACTGTAAAACAGCATGTCCGAGTGCTCGATTACAATCAACCGTCCGCTAGCCGGAGACGCTAGAGCGAAAGGCAGAACGACACGGAATCATGTCCGCGACTCTCTACAGTCGCGGCGGCAGTCCCGTGTAACGTGTCTGCAGCGAGGTAACTCGATAGTCCGCAATGTCCTCGTTGTAGCCGGATATCCGAGTCCCAGGAACTCCGCCGGTATCCCTATCGTTAATCCACCACGGGATCCCAGAGAACAGCCGTTGTTCGCGGCGTCTGTGTCCCTCGTCTGTGTCTCCAGTCAGAAATTAACCCTTCCGAGGCTCTTGGCGGAGCGGGTAGGTAGGGCTCGGGTAGGGTGCAACCGGAGGAAACGTTTCTACGAGGCGAATCATCGGTCGACAAGCGACGGCCACGAGACACGGCACGGGCTCGTACTCGTGCATCTCTGTGTCCACGCAGACTCGGGCTGGGTACGCGTAGATGGAGGAGGGCGAGGCATAGTGCAACCGCACGTGTGTACACTTTACATATGTATACCTTGCGCACGACGTATGTACACTGCGTAACGCCTATACGACGGCGGGCCGCGCCTAACGAACCGAAATGATATCTAGCCGGTAGTCGGCCACGTGTACACGTATTGGGTAGTCGTACGCGCGCGCTAGAGTACTCGCTTGGACACACGGGCACATACGGGGTGTCCTACGCAACTGGGACGGGCTGTACCTCCTAAACGGTTGGGAATTGATGTTATTAGGTGTACAAATATTAGGTTGGACGAAAAGTCTCTACCAATTTTCAATTATTTTTAGAAACCTTTATTATTATACATTTTCTGGAAGGTGGCACTTACGCCAATACAGTAATGTCCACATTACTGTCCAACAGCCGTATTTTTGGTTGACAGTAATCTGGATCCTGGATCGTATTTTTGTTACTTCAAAGGAGAGTCCGAACATAGAGAAGGACAATGAAATTCAAAGAAGAAGCCGAACATAGAGAAGGACAGAATGAAATTCGAAGGAGAGTCCGAACATAGAGAAGAAAGAATGAAATTCAAAGGAGAAGCCGAACATAGAGAAGGACAGAATGAGTGTCTCTTTCTTTCCAATACGCTGTCGTTCCTTGCGACCGAAACTTGAATCGTCGATTTAACCGCTAAATACAATTGGAATTATATCGTGTTTGGTCTTATATTAATCAGAAAATGCCAGAAATACGATAGTGAAATTTCATTAAAAAAACAATGAAAATTTCGATTCATTCGAGTCAATGTGTGGTGTTTACACCGATATGCCAGTGGAGTGAGAAGGTATTGGACATTGAACCTATATTAACAAAGGACAGTAATGCGGACTTCACTGTAATATAGAATGGAATTATTCTAGGTCGAAAGAAATGTTTAATTTTCCATTTAAAATATTGTTTGCATTGCTATATATGTTGGTATCTAATAAATTACTAAACATTTAAGTATTGTGTGAGGTATTATATCAATTTCATATTCATACAGAGAAAAGGATTAATATACAGTAATGTCCACATTACTGTCCAACAGCCGTATTATGGTGGACAGTAAGATTGGTGTATACATGTATGATCGTATTTTTGTTGCTTCAAAGGCGATTCCAAACATAGATAAGGATTGATTGAAATTCAAAGGTGCAGCCGAACATAGAGAAGGATAGAATGAAATTCAAAGGAGAGTCCGAACATAGAGAAGGAAGAATGAAATTCAAAGGAGAAGACGAAGTCTCCAAAGTCTCTTTCTTAACCACTAAATACAATTGGAATTATATCGTGTTTGGTCTTATATTAATCAGAAAAATGCCAGAAATACGATAGTGAAATTTCATTAAAAAAGTAATGAAAATTTAGATTCATTCGAGTAAATGTGTGGTGTTTACACCGATATGCCAGTGGAGTGAGAAGGCACTGGACATTGAACCTAGTATAAACAAAGGACAGTAATGTGGACTTCACTGTAATATAGAATCGAATTATTCTAGGCCGAAAGAAATGTTTAATTTTCCATTTAAAATATTGTTTGCATTGCAATACATGTTGGTATCTAATAAATTACTAAACATTTAAGTATTGTGTGAGGTATTACATCAATTTCATATTCATACAGAGAAAAGGATTAATATACAGTAATGTCCACATTACTGTCCAACAGCCGTATTATGGTGGACAGTAAGGTTGGTATGTTTGATCGTATATTTGTTACTTCAAAGGAGAGTCCGAACATAGAGAAGGGCAATGAAATTCAAAGAAGAAGCCGAACATAGAGAAAGACAGAATGAAATTCGAAGGAGAGCCCGAACATAGAGATGGATAGAATGAAATTCGAAGGAGAGTCCGAACATAGAGAAGGAAGAATGAAATTCAAAGGAGAAGCCGAAGTCTCCGAAGTCTCTTTCTTAACCACTAAATACAATTGGAATTATATCGTGCTTGGTCTTGTATTAATCAGAAAAATGCCAGAAATACGATAGTGATATTTCATTAAAAAAATAATGAAAACTAAGAAAGTTGAAAATTTCGATTCATTCGAGTGAATGTGTGGTGTTTACACCGATATGCCAGTGGAGTGAGAAGGCACTGGACATTGTACCTAGTATAAACAAAGGACAGTAATGCGGATTTCACTGTATTTGGACCGTTTATTTTGAAAGTGGTGCAAGTCCATTTTTCTTAAAAATGAGACCTCGCAGAATTTGTGATTAATTTAGTGTAAATAGAAAGTCATTTTTTTCTTTTTTTAAATGGACTTGCACCACTTTCACCGTGAACATAGGTTCGATCGTTTTCGTTTGGCGTCAATGAAGACACGGTGAACGAAAAAGTGCATTTTCGGCATTTAATGCTCGTTTACTACAGAAAAGGCAAGATAGAGAGCATACTTTTGATCTTTATTTATGAAAAGGGAATACACGAACGGAAATTGAAATCGCGTCAATAATTGCTCCAATTCCTCGTCCTGCACTTGAGAATCAAAATTTCCACTATGAAACCTTTGGAATCGTTTCTGACATGTTTTATAGGTTACAGCATTTTCACCTAACGCGGCTCAAATCATTTACGTAGCCACAGCAGCATTTTTCATTGACACAAATGCAAAAAGAATACAGTGTCGAATGTGCTGTTTCTTGAGGGAGTAGACTCCTTTTTCCAGAATTGCAAGGGTACGGGATTCGCGTTCTCGTTTCTCGACAATACAATAAAGGGGGTTTTACAGTAGTCAAAAACGGTAGATAAAAGATCGATCTAGGGTGCTATTTCCATAGCTATTTTCATAGCTACACAGAGCCGGATTAAGCCCGGTAGCAGAAGTAGCAAATGCTACAGAAAAAGCCCTGGCTACTATTAACAGATATGTCTGCTAAAAAAAAAGGTCATTCATTATGTTTTGTTTTATTATCATGCAAAACCTAGGGCCCCCAGGTAACATTTGCTACGGGCCCCGCGCTAGCTCGATCCGGCCCTGTAGCTACATGCTGCCGAATAATGCAAATTACGCCTCGTAAACGAAAAAAAATAAGACTTCCGAGGGCGATAGCGCCCTAGAGCCCTAGATCGATCTTTTATCTAGCATTTTTGACTACCGAAAACCCCTATTTTTGTATTTTTGAGAAATGAGAACGCGAATCCCGCACCCTCGTAATCCTGGAAACGAGTCTGCTGCCTTAAACGCCATAGTGCTAAACTTGAACTTGTAACATCTTCTATTCCCAACCTTTTAGGAAGTACAGCCTGTTCCAGTTGCGTGGGACACCCTGTATACACGGAGGTCCGCGCGGGAACACGTGTCGCCGCGCAGCGAGAAGAGAGCAGCAGCAGCAGCAGCAGCAGCAGGCTCGCTTAATGCTCGGGCATTAACGCTAATTGATGGATTGTTTTTAATATTTAACGCTTCGTTTCTCCTCCTTCTCCGACATGGTTGCGTTACCCAGCACGGCACGGCCCGGCCGCCTCTGGTAGTCCTCTTTTCTCTTTTTTCCCTGTGCCGTGCCTCTCCTTGGCACACGCACACGGCGAACACCCGTGAAACTTGTTCGTTTTATCGCGCACACCGTTACGCCGGCTCGACGAGAGCACATCTGACCGCTCGTAGACTGCTATCGTACAAAGGCGGCGCGCGAACCCACGACGAAGACGACGTAAAAGAGGTTGACGACGACGGCGGCGGCGGCGGCGGCGACGACGACGACGAAGAGAACGCATCCGAGGAAGTCCCAAGATGAAGTCGAGGACGTCGTCGACGTCGGGAACAACACGATCATACGCGTCTACGCGGCGGGGGAAAAGCCGGAGCCAAGAGACGTCCATCGAGAGGGCCGGGAGTACAGAGGGAAAGAGAGAGAGAGAGAAAAGAAGGCTGGGAGAGATAGCCGTGCAGCAGACACATACGGTAGTCGCAGATCGCCGAGCCAGACAAGGGACTCGAGCAAGCAAAATGGAGGGCAGGCGAGCGTGGAATATAAAAGGAGGAACGTGAATTCATATCTCGTCCGGGGGATCTCGCTGCTTTGCTGCTGAGAGACTGTTTTCAAGGGACAGAGACGGAGCAACGGCTCCGTCCGGTCGATCGAGAGAGAGGGCCCAGGCTCCCGGAAAAGGGTGAGAAGGGTGAAAGAGAAAGAAGGATTAGAGAGCCGAGAGGCAAGGAAAGAGTGCGCGAAGGAGAACGAGAGACTCGAGAACAGCCGGTCCGTGGTTGGCACGGTATTCGCAGCGGGTGCGACGAGGACGCTGGAATACCCATCGGGATCGGGCCGACTGAGATAGAACCCGATGACGGTGTCGGTGCGACCGAAACGGCTGTCTGTTTATCGCCGGCTAGATAGAGACGGGTAGATTGCCAGTCCGCGCGGAGTTTATCCGTTGGAACGACGAGCCGGCGGCTAACCAATGGGTGATCGTTTCCAACCAATCCGCTGCCGAGCCACGAATCCACGCTCGAGTACTACACGTCGTCTCATCTCTCAGCAGGGCCAGTCGTCCCCGAACCACGCAAGGAGTCGGGCTCTTTTGTCTCGCGTAGAGCTGTGAATACGCGATGCGTATACACAATGGTACCCCTCCGCTAAGGGTACCGCCGTATACTCTGCCGTGTAGGCAGGTGAGAAAGTACCGAGGGAAAGAGAAAGACCCCCGACCCGGCGCAAAATTCCCCGAGCATTCACCGGTATTACCCTGGACGGTAACGTGCGGTTTTTCGGCCAGCTTTTTAGAGACCGTTCTCCACCAACCTACCACCCCCGCCGATGATAAAACCGTGCATAGATTAGTCCCGATTCCGGCTACGCGCGCGCCTTTCTCTACCCCGTGTACGGGGTGTACTTTCTCTCCCTCTACGGTTTCGATTAAAAAGCGGTGCAACGTCGCAACCAGCCCCACCCCCCTATAACGCAATATGCTTATAACACGGTTTATATTTAGCGCAACAACCCTTCGCTGATTTGTGCTACTTCCAAGTTTCGCTTAATACGGTTTCGATACAACACTCTGCAAAAATTCCAGTGACCCTCCTGTAACACGGTTTCCATATTTATTGGGCGGACAACATTCCACGTCCCCTTGATTCGTATCGTGTATACGTCTACGTTTCTTTCAACCCCTTTCCCTACGATTTATTTGATAGGCTCGGTGGTCAGATCTTTTTGTAGTTCGTAATTTCCTAAAAGAGGAGAAAATTTATATCTGTTGCGTGCCTGTGTATTCTCCGATAAATGTACTTTAACGAAACTAAAGTAAAGCTAAAGTTCGCGGCGTTTTCAAATTAAGAATCGAAGATAAAATTAAGATATTTATTCGTACGTTTATTCAATAACACGAGAAGTTACCTCGAAAATGGCAAGAAGTATTAGAACAGAATGTTATATATGTTGTTGAAGAAATATCTGAATGTTAGCTTTCAATTTCAGTTTACAACGTCGAAGAACTTTCGTTCCAACCCAATATTTCGGTTTAAAGGAAACGAACCTTTGGTACTTGGTCGCAAGGGCGTGATATATGTATTATCAATTCAAAAATTATACATTTCTTCCGCGATCTAGAATAATTCCATTCCATAAAATTGATATACGTAATACCTCGTACAATACATTGGATACCAACATATTTAATAAAGTAAACCATGCTCTTTGGATAATGGTACGAGTCACCGTTCGAGTGCTAAGGGTTGAACAGATACATCGAGGCAAAATATAAAAGTCTATTTATTCTCTCACTCAGAATTATTCGAGGAATTGGAGATAGGATGAATATAGAGGAATAGGCAAGTCATGATTTTTATAGAATTATTTATTGCACTCTTACGTTGACTCGTTATTATACGACAAGGGGTTGTCCATATTATATTGTAGGAGGGTAGAGCGTGGATTATTTTTCTTTGCTAGTTTTCATGATTTTCCAGCCCGTTCTCGACAGATGTTGGATATCCGAACCGAACTTCATCGGTTGATACTTCTCGAAATCGGCTTCGATGCAGCTATTCGGCCGATTAAGAACTGACAGGCTTCTTGGAATACGACCGGCCGTGAAAAACGAGCTTATAATACGGCCGGTGATACGATACCGCGCTGTTTCTAATTATGCGAACGATAGCGAAGCCTATTTTCGGACTTCTCGCAATTAATTACATACTCTGTTTTCTGCAGAGGAACGTGACGCTGAGGATCGAACTGCGTGGGTGGGAGAAAGTCCTTGCGATATTAAAATGCAACGAGGACTCTACGAGATCTGACATGAATAGAAAATTGTACAGAAATATTAGATCGATGCATATGAAATGTCCGATTTTTAACAGTAACGTTCGACACTAAATCTACCGAGTTTAACAAACAGCCGCTCCACGTTGCTTTATAAAAATAATATCTGATAAAACGAAACAATATAATTTAATGCAATAAAAAGCATTTTGTAGCAGGCTTGTTAATCGTTCTTTTCTTGCCCCGTGGCACTTGAAACAAGGTTTGAAAGCATTTTTAACTCTCAGAGACGCTTTTGCTCCACTTTCGGGGCAAGCGCATAGTAGTTGACACTTTGTACAATATCCTATAAAAATGATCATTTTCAAGCAAAATTTGAGGATCCTAGATAATACTGATTCATCGGTAATAATTGTGCCAAGAGTTTGATACCAAGAGCGTTAAGTTTTCGCGTACCAGACTGAAAATACATCAGTTTAACTTCACCTACCACTACACCTTAACTTAATATTCAAGTACGTTAAGAGTAAGTATTAATTTTTTAATAACAGATTGCAAATAATAGGTATTTATAGGTTATGTGATTCACCCTGTTACAACTTATCTATTTTTCTGCGAAAACAACGTAAAATTTGCTAAAAAATAATATTGTTATAATAATTTGTTTGGTTTATCTTCCTGAATAAGTTTTTCAATCAATTTTCAATTTTTCACTGATGCCGCGACGACCACATGGAACGCTCGAACTTAAAGAAACTCCTCAAATAACGTTTCTTCACAATGGACACATTTATTTCTATTAACGTGCTGCCACATTCACCAGCGGAAGAATTAGCATTTTGTACGAAAATACTAAACCAATTTAAAATCATTTTTCGTTTAACTAATTTTTTGTTTAACTTTCTTTATTAAATAAAAGATATGCGTGTTGATCAGAAATCGGGATATGAACAGACACAGCGTCATTGACCTTATTCTAGATTGAAACCGAATGTAAGATGAAGTGGGTTAAGTGCGCACTAGTTTCTGTAAAGTTGAACTTTAAGAAACTGTATTATCAGTATGGTATGTAAAAACTTAACGCTCTTGGTACATATCAAACTCTTGCCACAATTATTACGGATGAATTAGAATTATGTACGATTCTAATTTTGCTTGAAAATTATCATTTTTATAGGATATTGTATTGTACAAAGTGTCAACTACTATGCGCTTGTCCCGAAAATGGGGCAAGTGCTACGGGACAAGAAAAGAATGATTAACAAGCCTGTTACAAAATCCTTTTTATTGCATTAAATTATATCGTTTAGTTTCATAGAGTTATCCATTTTTAAACAAACAAGTACTTTTATGCTGAAATATGAAAGGGATTACAGTGATATTAAAAGAAAGTTTAAAATATAAATATGATATTTATTATTAATATACACTTATGCGAAGATTTTAATTTATATTTTTATACATATTAAACTGAACACAGACATTGTTTACATTGATATTGCCGTTTCTTTGAACCTTTCTTGAAAATACCGCAGACCCACTGGATACATGTAAAAAATTGAATCCAATCTTTGTTATTTGTACAATACTGGAAATCGCACTTACAGATAGAGCATTAATTATGATTATCATTGTTAGAAGTGGGAGGAGGTATTGATGGTATTGACGTTTTCACCACGTCGATGAAAACATAGTGTCGACAAAAGTGAATTAATTAAATCGTGCCGATGAAAACAGTTGCGGTGAAATGAGTTGTCAACGAACCCAGGTGAACCCATACAGTACGCACTTACCCCAGCGTGATAGTACGCACTTGCCCCCCTGTAGTAATATTTACGGAGCAAGAGTATCTTATATAGTGTTCAGAGACTCCGAGAGTTAAAAATGCTTTCGAACCTAGTTTTAAGCTTTAAGTGCTACAGGGCAAGAAAAGGTTGATTAACAAAAGCCTACTACAAAATCCTTTTTATTGCATTAAATTATATTGTTTAGTTTCATAGAGTTATCTATTTTTAAACAAGCATGTACTTTTATGCTCAAATATGAAAGGTGATACAGTGATATTAAAACAAAGTTTAAAATATGAATATGATATTTATTATTAATATACACTTATGTGAAGATTTTGATTGATCGATGGGAACATAGTATCGACGAAAGTTAATTAATTAAATCGTGTCGATGAAAACAGTGTCGGTGAAATTAGTTGTCAACGAACCTTGTTAACCAGATTAACCCATACATTATGCACTTACCCCACCGTGATAGTACGCACTTGCCCCTTGTAGTAATATTTACGGGGCATGAGCACCTTAGTGTTTTTCGCAATAAATTTAAAAAAATACAGTAGAAACGGTTTATTTAACGTAAACCTACATCAATATTTGTTGTACTTACCTAAAATAACAACACAAAATATATTAATAACTTATAAACTATTGCACGTTCAGGGTAACCTCAAAGTTGTACGTGTACCTCTCGCGTGACTGTTTGGCATTGGTTGATTTAAGCGGGGAAAATAGCTTTATTCTTGCGCGACATCTATGTCGAATAGTTCATACTAACTTATGCTATATTAATAAATACAAGCTAGAGAAATTTTGTTCACATTATAATAAGAATAACCAGTTAATGCACTTGCCCCGTTTACGCACTTACCCCACTCCACCTTATAGGACAAAACAAATGGCACGGAACCTGTTAACCTCGTGCTTCACAATTTCATCGTAAGGCTTCAAGTAGCATAGAAGAAATTTCATTTATGTCATCTTCTAAATAGAAAACAGACCTATACTGTGCGCATAAGACAAAGTGAAAGCTTCCATGGCGATTGTACACACCTGTCTATTTCTCCTGGTTAACCTTATTAACCCATACACTATGCACTTACCCCACCGTGATAGTACGCACTTGCCCCTTGTAGTAATATTTACGGGGCATGAGCACCTTAGTGTTTTTCGCAATAAATTTAAAAAAATACAGTAGAAACGGTTTATTTAACGTAAACCTACATCAATATTTGTTGTACTTACCTAAAATAACAACACAAAATATATTAATAACTTATAAACTATTGCACGTTCAGGGTAACCTCAAAGTTGTACGTGTACCTCTCGCGTGACTGTTTGGCATTGGTTGATTTAAGCGGGGAAAATAGCTTTATTCTTGCGCGACATCTATGTCGAATAGTTCATACTAACTTATGCTATATTAATAAATACAAGCTAGAGAAATTTTGTTCACATTATAATAAGAATAACCAGTTAATGCACTTGCCCCGTTTACGCACTTACCCCACTCCACCTTATAGGACAAAACAAATGGCACGGAACCTGTTAACCTCGTGCTTCACAATTTCATCGTAAGGCTTCAAGTAGCATAGAAGAAATTTCATTTATGTCATCTTCTAAATAGAAAACAGACCTATACTGTGCGCATAAGACAAAGTGAAAGCTTCCATGGCGATTGTACACACCTGTCTATTTCTCCTGGTTAACCTTATTAACCCATACACTATGCACTTACCCCACCGTGATAATACGCACTTGCCCCTTGTAGTAATATTTACGGGGCATGAGCACCTTAGCGTTTTTCTCAATAAATTTAAAAAAATACAATAGAAACGGTTTGTTTAACGTAAACCTACATCAATATTTGTTGTACTTACCAAAAGTAGCAGCATAGAATATATTAATAATTTGTAAAAGTTATTTGCATTGGTTGATTTAAGCGAGGAGGAAATCACCTTTATTCTTGGGCGACGTCTATGTCGAATAGTCCACACTAACTTATACTACATTAATAAATACAAGCTAGAGAAATTTCGTTCATATTATAATAAGAATAATCGGTTAATGCGCTTGCCCCGTTTACGCACTTACCCCACTTGACGTTATATTATTTCACCAATTTTCGATAATCGATTTGACCGAAGAGCAGTGGACATTTTAATCGCACTGTGCGATTATAAACTTTCGGACATAAATTGTACGAAACAGAGTGTAGATAACAGCAAGGAAATCGTTGCAATACCGTCGAAATTGAAGTTTTTCGCGCGAGGGACATTAGGATCGTTATCATATTACTTACCGCGAGCAAAGTCGTTCGCAAATTTTTCACCGGGACTTTCGTTTCTCACGCGTGTCCGATTGTATCCGCGTATAAAACGGTCCGGGTACCAATCACGGGCTTACAAGTCGGACCGTAACGAGCGTTTCTAAAAGCCTCGGTCGCCGGAGATGTTTTCTTAGGGTACGGAGAATTAGCGTACTTAAACCGTTTACAGGCAGATTACGGGGCGACTACCGTGCCAGACGCTCGCACGCTCGAAAGAGAAAGCTTCCCCGAGATGCGGCGTTTTACGACCGTTAATCCCGCGTCAGCGGACCGTCGATCACCGTGATCGAGCTTTTCTTCCGCCTCGCTAACGAATCCGCGCTGCGACGGTAGAATCTCGATCCCGCAGAAGTGCAAGAACTTGTTTACCGCATTACCGTCCACGGGAATTACCATTTTGGATATACACTTCCCGGTGGAAATATTTGCCGGGGATCAGTGCGACAAGTATCGGATCGGAAAATGTTTCCACGTTTTAGCCGGCTACGTTCTCATCCGCCTTGTAATCCAGCTGCGACGCCGATTTCGTTCGGATAAATTTATCTCCTTCGGATTGACTCGATTTCTGGCGGAACGCCGCGACGCCCGACGTGGCGAGGATAGTTCCCCCATGATCACCACGGTCCGTCGAGTTCGCTCCACCTGTAGCTAACGTTCTGTCTTCTATTTTCTGATATTCGTCCGCTCTTCGTCCGAGATCCGATGTCGATATGTCGTAATAAATAAATCAGGAGATTACCGTGCAGACTGTAGTCGCGCTGATCAACGGTTCGTTGAATGGGTGCAGTAGTTGCTCGATACAGCGAAGTCCGCATTACTGTCCTTTGTTTATACTAGGTTCAATGTCCAGTGCCTTCTCACTCCACTGGCATATCGGTGTAAACACCACACATTGACTCGAATGAATTGAAATTTTCATTATTTTTTTAATGAAATTTCACTATCGTATTTCTGGCATTTTTCTGATTAATATAAGACCAAACACGATATAATTGCAATTGTATTTAGTGGTTAAATCGACGATTTAAGTTTCGGTCGCAAGGAACGACGGCGTATTGGAAAGAAAGAGACTTCGAGGACTTCGGCTTTTCCTTTGAATTTCATTCCTCCTTCTCTATGTTCGGACTCTCCTTCGAATTTCATTCTATCCTTCTCTATGTTCGGCTTCTCCTTTGAATTTCATTCTATCCTTTTCTATGTTCGGCTTCTTCTTTGAATTTCATTGTCCTTCTCTATGTTCGGACTCTCCTTTGAAGTAATAAAAATACGATCAAACATACCAACCTTACTGTCCACCATAATACGGCTGTTGGACAGTAATGTGGACATTACTGTATATTAATCCTTTTCTCTGTATGAATATGAAATTGATATAATACCTAACACAATACTTAAATGTTTAGTAATTCATTAGATACCAACATATATAGCAATGCAAACAATATTTTAAATGGAAAATTAAACATTTCTTTCGAACTAGAATAATTTCATTCTATATTACAGTGAAGTCCGCATTACTGTCCTTTATTTATACTAGGTTCAATGTCCAGTGCCTTCGCACTCCACTGGCATATCGGTGTAAACACCACACATTGACTCGAATGAATCGAAATTTTCATTATTTTTTAATGAAATTTCACTATCGTATTTCTGGCATTTTTCTGATTAATAAAAGACCAAACACGATATAATTCCAATTGTATTTAGTGGTTAAATCGACGATTTAAGTTTCGGTCGCAAGAAACGACAGCGTATTGGAAAGAAAGAGACTTCGGAGACTTCGGCTTCACCTTTGAATTTCAATCAATCCTTCTCTATGTTCGGAATCGCCTTTGAAATAACAAAAATACGATCCAGGATCCATATTACTGTCAACCAAAAATGCGGCTGTTGGACAGTAATGTGGACATTACTGTATCCTTCTCTATGTTCGGACTCTCCTTCGAATTTCATTTTATCCTTCTCTATGTTCGGCTTCTCCTTTGAATTTCATTCTATCCTTCTCTATGTTCGGCTTCACCTTTGAATTTCAATCAATCCTTCTCTATGTTCGGAATCGCCTTTGAAGTAACAAAAATACGATCCAGGATCCAGATTACTGTCAACCAAGAATGCGGCTGTTGGACAGTAATGTGGACATGCGCACTCTTGCTTCGATCAGAGTCGCCGGATGAGGAGAGGGAGCACGAATTGAGGGGAATAAGTTACCATCTCTCTGCCAGTACCAGGCACATGTGTGACAAAGACAGTGGAACAGTGGAGTGAACCTACAAATTCTCTATGTCAAAATCAAAGAACTTTCAATAGAAATAAGATAGAGCGATGATTTTTTTCAAATTAAAGCTGTAATATTGCAAAATATTGGAAAATAGACCGATTATGGTTCGAACATTTTTTAACCTTGAAAATCTGTGTTAAACTTGCAGAATTTATAAGCATAAGCTCTACAGAAAAAATATGATACATATTGTTATTTTTATTGTGTTCCATATATGAGAATAGAATATACCGTTAAACTGCTGGGTTATCAAATTGATGCAACGAAAAAATAATTTCATTAGTTTTTTCACAAAAATCGATTTTTTGTAAAATCCTAAAGTGGTAAATAAATTTTACAACGTCAAGAAAAAAATCTATCCGTACGAGGTATTGGATAGACCACAACTTTCTTCAAATTCTGCAAGTTTAACACAGATTTTCAAGGTTAAGAACGTTCAAACCATAATATCTGTATTTCTTCCATATTCTGCAATATATCAGCTTTAACTTTAAAAAAATTATCGCTCTGTCTCGTTTCTATCGAAAGTTCTTTGATTTCGACATAAAATTCATCGGTTTACTTGATCTGGCGACACTGGCCTCTATGACAGCCTTATCACCACTATTTCCTTCAAACTACTTTGGCTGAAAGCGAAACTCTGGTCTCTCTAGGTTTGTAACAATTTTTTGATTTTCTTTGTGTACTCTGAGCTGTTCACCGACTATTTCTATTAACCACTTTTCGAGTTTTCTTATATTCGACAGCCAAAACACTCAATGGGTGCTTAACTAGTTCCATTCTAAACGAATTTCTGTAATAGCTTACTGCTACTAAACTGCAAAATATTGAAAGAATTTTTACATGACGCACAAAAGTGACACAAGTGTAGTAGATTGTGGTTTATGGCTGTTGCCAAGGTATTTATGGCAACGTATGTTGTTAGACAGAAAACAGCAGTTCCTCTCCGAATGTAAACCGATCAACAATCTATAATCCGAGCATCTTATAATAAATCTTATAATAAATCACTTTTATAAAAAGCCTTAGACAAGTCAAATAAACTGATTTTTAAGTTATTACTAGACGACGGATGTTTATTCAAAATGAAAATTGTCTGCGTCGATTTCAAGAAATAGAAACCAAATAGAATCCTATTTCCTCCCTTAATCATTTTAATAGATGGGAAATCATATATCCACATCTTCAATTTTCTTATATATAAATGCATAAAGATCCGCAGTCTAGTTATTACCATTAATGAATTCTGTAAATATTATTACGTAAGTCATAAATATACTGCGGATTTTATGCATTTATAACACAAATGAATAAACGCAATTCAAAGCAGTGAACAGACTGAACTTCATTTCGAAATGTCAATGCACCTGTTTCAAATTATTATGCAAAGAATGAAATTATTATTTGGCTCCTATGTTGTACAATTTATCCAGACCATTTTTATTTTCCATAAAGATCTAGTCGTACGTCATCAAAATCGTATTAACTTAATGTCATTGTCTAGCTGCCAGTCATATTTTTCATGCTCCATTCTATTACGTTAGCAACAGTTTTTTGCTGTTTCTGGAAAATGTAGTTTTTAGACTTGTATCACTTTTGTCGCAAGACACTTTTGCGATAAGAATACATACCATTTTATCAATTTTATGGGCTGCAAACCATAAAACGCATGCCTACATCCGCCACTGAATACCAGGAAAGTAGCCACAGCATTTTTCGCATCGCACTTGTTTTCCTCGGTTCAAACAAAAAAAATCACGTTTCTCGAAAATATGATTCCCATCGCTGGTTCCCTGCAGCCACAGATACGCGTCCACCGCAATTTCCCTGTTACATAAATTTACGTAACAAAAGATCAAAGTGGAGAGCACGGTGCTCGTTGCATAATTACGCTGATATCTTTATAGATTAGCCGGTACGTAAAAGGATTCTTTCGCGACGTTATCTGGAACCGGATGCCTGCAGGAATTGGTTATTTCTGCGTCAGATTTACGCGTTCGGAAATCCTTCGAGCGAGAAGAGGCGTGAAAAAAGAAATGGGAACGAGCTGAACGCGAACGTGGAAAAATCATCCGAAGATCGCTGACAAGAAAGCGCTTTTAGAACACTCTGCTTTGAAAGGATTAAATAGGTTTACCCTCTATAATGCCATGTAAATTTCAAGCAACACAGTCGTTATTTGCATTTCTTGAGCCGGAAATCCCGCTTAAACGATCGAGAAGAATTGATTTACCAGAAATATCTTGATTCGATGGCATTATTCTCGAATTATACGCGAATCGTATCGAAACATGTGCGAAACTATCCAAGTTTAGAACCTGCGATAAACGCCTCCTAGTTTTGTGCTTTCAGCTACAATCGCATCGTTTTTTCGGCTCGAATACGTGTTATTTTATATTATTAGTTTTATATTATTATAGACAAATTTATTTAAAATTTTAAATTATTATTGGTTTGGGAAGAAAGTAATTTCGGTATTTTAAGGTGAAACAGAGCCCAATTGTTTTATTCAAACAATGAATTTTAATGGATAAGATATTTTCCCTTTTGTTCGATGATCTTTTGCCAAAAAGACTAAATAAGAAAATATTTTATTGATTGAAGCTCATCGCTTGAATAAAGAAATTCGGTTTTATTTCACCCTTAAATACCGAAATTACTTTCTTGCCAACCCGATATAATATTTTATAGAATATTAAAAATATTTAAATGGAATAAAGCTTAATATTGTATACAGGGTATATAATTAAGGTTTCATTTTAAATTAATTAATTTAATTTTCTCATATTTATTAATTTCATATGAAATTAGATGCAGAACTGGACACGTATTTCTATTGTTGCTACAGTTTATTCTCTGTGAGAAAGATCACCCTAGGCCAGTGGTCTCTTTGGCTACTTGAGTGCGGCTCTTCCACGAATGACGCGTTTAAAATTTATTTATTTCATTTTAATTCAATAGTATTATAATGAAATTTTTTCAATCAGCTAGTGTGTTATATCCAAATTCAAATAGTCGTATTATATTAGGTTGGCAACTAAGTTTGCGACCTCCACATTTTCTCAAACAAAGTTATTTATATATATTTTTTAAGCACGAGTATTTTATATAAAATTAATCGAAAAATTCAGAGCTTTCCAATGATGTACAGTTCAAAAGGAATGGTCACTGAACGAGGTTATAATGATACAATAAAAGAATTACGAAACAAAGGATCGCGAATTTAATTGCCAACCTAATAAAATATTAAATAGTTATATCAAAATTTAAATTCAACTCTAGTTTTATATTTAGTGTACCTAGTTTTAACCGACTTCTAAAAACGCGGTTTTTGTCAAGAAACTTGGCTCTTAAAAGAAATCTAAACCGTTGTACCGCTGACATTTGGCCCTTTAGACTAATGAGTTTGCCGACCGCTGCTCTAGGCACGAACGACTACAAAAAAGACCCTTTAAAGAAAGCTAGCTGAAAAAAATAATACTGAAAAGTTGATTCGGTACCTGTAAATCCTCTTTGTGACAAAGTTCACGATAACTGGTGTTATTTCAGGGAACAGATTAACCGACGGTCGTCTCGAGGTCAAATCTACCGAGATGCAACCGATAATAATATTCCTTTAACCCTTTCACGTCTAGAAGAAAACCAAGGGAATATTATCATCGGTAGAATCTCGGTAGATTTGACCTTGAGATGACCTTTGGCGAATCCGTGCCCTGAAAAACAAAATGTCTTTGTCTATTACGATGAGAATCATGGAACATCCAAATAAAGTGAATGTCGTCATTTTTACAAGGCAACGCTCACCTTGCTTTCAGTGCTCGGTGGTTTTAGTATTAATTCGGTCGAGCGGTGTAATTTCGTGGCGGCGCGTTTTCTGTATCTTTACGAGCAAGAAAATAATTAAGGCCAGCAGGAGTTAGGTAAGACACCGTGTACACTTTTTGCTGGGGATCGAGAAAGAGGAATCGGGGGTTAATTAATGATACGAGGACGGTCGAAAGTTTTCGCGTGTCCGGGGGGGGCCGGGTTTCGCTCCCTCCGAGTCATCATCGGACTGTTCGACGGGCGCCGGAGAGCTGTAACATCGTTAGATACGGTTGCTGGAGGTTTTCTTAAAATAATCAGCGGAACGAGCACGTATTATCTCGTGGCGAACAACGGTCGAAGCCTCCGGAGCGTGTTCCGATCGGCCGCGGGGTCCGGTTTTATCAATCGCGCCGACGACCACGACGACACCAAATTATTCTGTTTATCGGACGAAAACGCTTCGAACAGGCGTGCTCGATACGTCGTTTATCTGCTCCGCCTCGCCATATTTCTGCCCACGGTGTCTCCCGTCCTTCCATTCCCGCTTCTGTCTCTTTATCTCTCGTGGCAGCGTCGTTTCGGGTCCTCTCGTTGGTACCGTTCGACCGGTGTCGAGCTTATTTTCGACGTTGCCGAGTGATCGGTTGACAAAACACGAACACAGAAGAAGCAGAAGAAGAAGAGAAGGAAGACGAAGTGGACGGGCGAGGGGAACCTTCGGTGTGACAGAAAGACACGAGCATTCGCTGATACGTCGAGCCTGATCGCTGACTTCGTTCCCCGACAAATTATTAATCCCGAAGTCTTGACCCCTTTCACCTCTTAATCCGGATGAAGAGAGATATCTCTCGTCTTCGGGAACAAAAGCGGAGATCGGAGTGGTCTCGATGACCCTATCCCCTCTTCTTTTTATCCCCCTTTGGATTGTTCCCCCCTATCCCACCCTCCACAGGAATCGATCTCCTCTTCTCTTGTCCCCCCTTTTCTCGTCGTTCTTCCAGACGCTAAAGGTTTCTCCTCTCCTCTTCTCGTCTTGTCTCGTCTCGTCTCGTCTCGTCTCGTCTCGTCTTTTCCTGACCGCCTTTTTTCGCTTCTCCGCCGCTCTGTGGCGAGATGGCGCATCGCGTTTATCTGCCTCGACTTATATTGGCTTTTTCGGTATCCGAGAGAGATCCGGGACACACCGGGGAATTCTTGTTTCCACCGTTTGCTGATTTCCTGCTGGCTCGATCTCCCTCCGTTGACTCGCTGCTGCGAGATCGTCGACAAAAATCCAAGAGAACGCTTTCGCAGCTCTGCGGCGTACTCTGAGCTTAGAAAATCGAGAGTGCACGGTGTCCCGATATACCCGAAAGAGATGCGCATCGTTTCGCGAAGATTTCATCCCCATTACCGCGACGCGTGCTCTCAAAGGGGCCCAGAAACACGACTGTCTAGAAGCGTAATACTATCATTTATGCAACTTTACGTGCACGTTAAAGTTAAAAACTGCTTAGTTTAATACTTCGCACTCGGAGCTGTATTAACTGGAAAATTAAACATTTCTTTCGACCCAGAATAATTCCATTGTCTATGATTTCTTTCGTTTTATGGATATGAAATTGATATGATACCTCATACAATATTTAAATGTTTAGTAATTTGTTAGATCGCAACATATTTAATACTGTAAACAATATTTTGAATAATGCTGCAGCAATTTTTAGCGACGACTCTGAGTCACCATTCGAGTGGTAAGGGTTAATAATTTTATTCGAAATACTATTATTTGTGTTAAATTAGGAATTTAGAATTTACCCCGTATTTAACTTCATAGTGTTGTAGCTGATGTCAAGACGAGTTCAATGATGTGATACGCTATGACATTCAAATGACCTTGGACTCATAAATAAGTATAGGTTTGACTACTCTGTTTGATCAACAGAAATTGAATTTCTTAAGCCATTGGGACTTGTAACACGTATACCGTTAACGGAAGATGATCTTTAAGCGTAGTCAAATAAGATTATCAACAAACTTACGTTTTTAGAAGAAACATTGCCCATATCTTTAGAAGATATTCCTTTAGATATTCGTCGACTAATGTGGTACACAAATTTCTAAATCGCTGGACAGGAAGTAATGGACACATACTATGGCCGCTCGTTCACCCGATCTAACGCTTCTTGATTTTCTGTTGTTGTGGGTAACACTCAAAGATAATGTACTCGTATATCGCGATCAACCGATTACACCAGAGAACACGCAAGAAAGAATAATTCGATCTTGTAGATCGATTTCTACAGAAACACTTGAAAGTACAATTGATTGCCATGCAAAACGTTTAAACGTTTGTGTTGCCGCTCAAGGTCATAATCTCGAGCGTTTAATTTAATTCAAACAAAGAAACACGTCTGTTCATAATATTCTTTCATTTCATAGTTCGGTAAATATAGCAGTATCACGCTTCTAATAATTTCCTACACAACGAGTCAGCTGATTGCTATGAACTATCAAATGAAAGAATATTATGAACAGAGGTGTTTCAAAAATTATATGAACTTCGACATCATTTGTTAAGAGAACGATTGAGTTACAACATATGGTTCCTCTCACAAAGTTGGACCTCATGACCAGTAGAATACGATTAAACAAATTTTTTTGGTTTTTTTCACTTTGTTTTTTACGTTCAAGGACATTTTTGCCAGGGGTTACTTGTCGTTTTCGACTAAATCGGGGTTATAGCGACATATGATTTTGTGACACCATGTACTTTAGGCGCGGTCGACCCAGTCATAAAAAAATAATTTCCCTACACGATCTCTGTCCCTGCTCGAAACAGGCGACGAGATCGCGACTTTACTGTATTACACTACTGGACAATCCAGTTCCTGAGCCCCTTTAAGGGGTAGACCTCATTTCCAGAATTGCAAGGGTGCGGGTGGGGATCTTTATGCAATATAAAAATTGTCTACCTGAATTGCAACAAACTTGAGTGAAATAGAAAATCATGTTCTCTCCTAACATGTTTATTACATCGAAGAAAATATATGTAACAATATGTTTAAGGACTGCGTCTCCTAGACAGACGACACTCGCGCGTGACTGCACACAATCACCACAGTGCACTCGCACACCGCTAGACCACGTATACGTACGCGAGGATTGCAAGGGCCCGGGATTCCACTTCTGATTTCTCAATAATGCAAAGACGGGGTTTCTTCTTAGTCAAAATCGGTAGATAAAAGATCAATCTAGGGGGCTATTTGCCTCAAAAGTCTTACTTTTACGTTTACGACGCGTAATTCTCATTATTCGGTAGCATATCGACAGCCACGATAGGCGGCAGCACCGTCGCCTCTCCATTGCTACTCGCGGCTCCGCGACATGCTGCAGAATAATGAGAATTACGCGTCGTAAACGTAAAAGTAAGACTTTTGAGGCAAAGAGCCCCCTACATTGATCTTTTATCTACCGATTTTGCCTAATAAGAAACCCCGTCTTTGCATTATTAAAATATCAGGAGTGGAATCCCCGGACCCTTGCAATCTTTGCGTACGTATACGTGGTCTAGCGGCGTGTGAGTGTACTGTGGTAACTGTGTGCAGTCACACGCGAGTGTCGTCTGTCTAGGAGACGCAGTCCTTAACACTAAACCTTCCACGAGGTGTCAAATGACCTATTTTAGATTTTTTATTTGACAATTATTGAAATTGTAAAGGTGTTTTCATGGGAATTTATTGAATATATTTTTTGACTCCAGTAGTATATATATATATATATATATATATATATAATCTTTATTCATAAATATATGCCTTTCGGCGTTACATTTCTCTCTCCTTCCTTCCTTTCTCCATTCTTTAAACCTTTACATTTTCTTAATTTAATTTAACCCCCTCTACATTTTATCCTTTTCCCTTCTTACCCTCCATGTCCTTCACTATTCCATACTGTTTATCTTAATTTAATTCTCCCACTTCCGCCCTCTTCTTTTAGCTTCCTGCCCCATTTTGCTCCTTTCCCCTTTTCATCCAAGATTTCTTCTATTTTTCCTTCTATTTCTTCCATCTCCCTGCATCTAAAACTTTGCATCGACAGGATTCGAACCAAAGTGTATATATTATACATAGTATCATACGAACAGTAGTATATATTATACATAGTAAAAATCGCATAAAATATAAATAAATTTAATCTTTGTCAGGAGATTCGGGATAATAAAAGCAACGTATTATTATCGCACTATAATTAAGTATATTAGAATAGGTTAACATGCGTTACACATGGCGTCTTTTGTTGTAAACTCAGTTGTCTACTCGCAAACATATTATTCCGAATCGCCTGACAATCTTGTTATTTCTATAATACTATACATGTGTCAGTCGCTTTTGATGGTCGGTACGTTTAGCGTTAAATTCGTCTAACGTTTTTCTTTGCAGTCTTAAATTACACTTACTCATATTTGTGAAAAATTGCATCAAATCCGTTGACTATTAAATTACTCTGTAATACCATTCCGTAATCACTATTTAAAAAGAAACATTTGCCTTTTGTACCGGTCGAAATAACAAAAATATTAATTTCCATGCATCTATTTGCAAAATCTATTTCTCCGCAGCGCTGCCTCTATCCGTATCACAATAATTAATCTTTTCATCCCATCGTCGGCTAAACCAGCGCCGTCTGCGTCCCGCTGTACATTCCATCATCTCCGTCCGAGTTTCCGAATTGATTTCCATCGTGCTCGAGGTCACGGTGCCGGCTCGCGAGTGGAAAAGAAGCGATCCATTATATCAGCGTTAATTGCTTAGGCCAAGAGCAGCGTCGAAATTCGTCGAAACGATTAAAAGGAAAGGCTTCCTCCGGTCGGTTGATTTCATTAAATCGAGTACACGCGATCGCCCGTGGCGGCGTACAGGCCCGGGACCGATGACCGAATCGTCCGAAACGTTATCGCCGTTTCGCACACGGAACGAAGACGGGGAACAGAGAAAACCCAGACGAGACGAAGAAAAAGAAAAAACGTCGAGACGGTGAAAGAATAACAAGAAGTAGAAGAAGGAGGACCGCCCGCCTCTTAATTAAGCCCTCGTTCTTCCTGTTTCGCTGCAAAGAGGGACAGAGAGAGAGAGAGAGAGAGAGAGAGACAGAGTAAACGGGCGTCGCGTTTATCCGGTACAAACTCTCGCCACCGTTCCCTGAATCTAATCGTCGAGATACATCGGGAAGCTACGTGTAGTAGCTTGTTCACGGATTGTTTCGTTCCCTCGTCCCGTTCCCTGTGGGAGAACGGCGGGAATCGAAGAGAAACATCCGACGCGACGCGACGGCTCGCCGATAGAACAGTTTCGAAGGAAACGAACCGGGAGTTTGCTCCGTGGATGAGAAAGCTCCGGGGCAGGAAGGTGGAGGCGAGCGAGTTCGTTGATTAGAGGGGGATCATCGGGCGATTAGAGTTCGCCGACAGAGTGGATCGAGGAGGAACGAGAGCGGAAAAGAGAGAGAGAGGGGGTGGGGGGTGGGGGAAGAGGCTGAGAGGAAGATAGACATAGAAGGAGAGCGAGAGACAGACAGAAAAAAGAGCCCAGTATTTAATTAAGCCCGTTCCATCGCGCGACGACGCGACGGTTTCTGTGCAAGCGGATAGTTGTGTGGGGTCCGAGTACGCTCGAGCGCGTTATAGTCGCGCGAGTCCTCCTTATTGCAAACGAACGCGCCACGCTATCGACTCGTGTTAATTGCTGAAACGCCAAACGATCGTTAATCGTCCGCCTGGTATCCAGCCCCTGGCCGAGATAATTGAACGTTTTCGAGGTGGGACCCCGATCTTCGATCCCGGGCCGGGGTGAAACAGAGACAGACCGGCCCGGGGTTCGCGTCTATCCGGAACGCGTCGACAACGCCGCTTATTTAAATACGTTTCGCCCGGGAAACGAGTCGACCGTGAACGAACCGGCGCGTTAACAATAAAGCGACGAGCGGGCCGGAGCCAGCAAATAAAAGAGATCGGAGCCGATCTCTTTTACACGGTTAACACGCGCCTACGAACCGGTCCGACGGAGACGGATCGACGCCATTTTTTCGCGGAAATGAACGCCGCGACTCCGCTCCGGCTCGATCGTTCGTTCCTGCCGATGCGCCGCGCCGCGCCGATCGGTTGCACACTTCCACCCGGGATCCGGGGAACAAAGGAATTAATTGGGAGCCGTGATGCGTGCGTGTGTTTCCTTTTATCGCTCGCGACCCTGCTCGCCTGATCGCTCGAGCGAGACGAATGCGGAATTTCTGTTCGATGGAAACGGAAAGGAACAGGGAAGGAAATGTACAGTGGCCGAAATAATGATAGGTTCGCTTCAATTTGTGGACACAGCGTTGTGTTTCATGCAGTATTTTTGATTATACTTATTATTATCTATTCTTTCTAATGTAATTAACAAAATACACAGCTCAATCGAATAACACGATGTTAATTGACGTCAATGACAAATTTACTATTACAAAACTTGAGATTTAGTCGCGAAATAAACATAGGTTCGTTATGTATTTTTATATAAAAAATTTAAAAGAAAGAAAATAAAAATAATTCGATACTCGGTTGGACATACTTTGTGTTTTATAACTTCAAATATTCCGCGTGGAATCGATTAAATTAATTTTTGTAATGTTTTTCTAATTTAATTTCAAATCACGCCTTTCTAATCCCATTTTCCAATTCTGAAACAGTGTTATACTGTTTTTCAGTGTCGTATACTTTTCGTGCTAATATTCCCCAAAGATTTTCAAAACTTCAACTTTTACTCTCAAATTACTTTTTAATTGTTTTTCCACGATGTATTGCTGCATTATCGTGTTGGAATATTAAATTAGGTCCATCAATCTTGTCGCTATATTCATCCGGTACGTATTCCAATAGTTTCTGATATTTTTCAGCATTGGCTTTTGGAGGAAACCACATTATCGGAGTCTCCAGCCGAAAATGCAGCCCGAACCATTACAAATCCTCCTCCACGGACTCTTGTCATTTTTACAAGCTTTTTATCGCACAGATTGTGCCAGTAATATTAAAACCCGTTTGGGCTGTCCAAATTAAATTTTTTGTCATAAAAAATAATCGCCGTTTTCCACTTTTCGGTCCATGACATATGATACTCTGCAAACTTTAATCTCTCCTCCTCGTGGAATTTAGTTACCGGAGGTTTTTCCGCTCTTTTAGAATATTTAAGTGTCGCACTCGATCTCAGAACTTGCTGTACACGTCGAACACCAACTGACAAGTCTAATTCCATTTTTATTTTAGAGGCATTAAGAATATTTTGCCGTGCTTCTTGAAAAATTTTACCTTTTTCCCCTGTGTTAATTTTTTTGAATGACCTGTAGATATTTTACTGCTGTATTTTTCTTTTAATTTTGAACAATTGTTTATGACATTTAACGACCTTCTCAATCTTCTTGCAATTTCTCTGTTAGAGAGACTCGTATTGCGGAAAGCAATAATTTGGCCCTTTTCGTTATCATTTAACGATTTCCGCGTGTCATTGTGTTTAATAATATCAAACGAACATAAAATATTTGCGTTAAGATCTGTGTACTTACCATACAAAAACGTTCAAAAAATTCCACTATCTATAGTAATTTTTAAGATTATTTTGTATCTTGTATATAATTTTCAAAGTATTTTTGAAACAGATAATCAGATAGTGGTCTTTACACTAATACCGTTGTATAGTCGACCGACTGCTTACACAACCTGTAGAACACATTCTTGCGAAATAAAGACAAATGCCACAGTACACTTCCGAAAACGAAAATAAAATTAGAAGCAGTAAACCAGCCGACGCGGCTAGTGAACCTATCATTATTTCGACCACCGTATATGTTATCGAGATAATTATTAAGTTTCGGCAGGTTTATACAGTGGGTGTACGATGTATTCGTACACCTTTTAAGAACGAATAACTTTTTCAAAGTTGGACCCAACAACTTGGGGTTTTTTAGACGTTGGAAGGATTGGTTTGCTAGCCAACGTGTAAATAATTTTTTCTTTTAATGCTTATTGGTCGTAATTACGGAGGAAAAAGTAAAGATCGCGATTTCTACAATTTTTATCGGTGGCTGCAATGAAAATTTCAATCATGTATTTTGTAAATCTAAGTCAGTTATATGTGTACATGTACAAAGTTTCATCGGAATCGATCAAGGTTCTTATGACATAATTGATTGGAAATAGCAACAATTGTAAGAATCTGCGATTTAAATGAATCGCAAACCCTAAACTCAATGATTTCTACACCTTACAATGCGTCAACATCTTATGCGTCAACCGATTTCAATGAAAAATGAACTCTTTACATCGATCGTACAAATGTTAAATAAACTTGGAATAATTTCTCGGCGCTACGGTTTCGAAACAATTCTATAGCAAACGTGGTCTTATGACGTAACAGATTCAAATCCGAATCGAAACGTTTGAGCGTTACAAAATAGCTATATAGTGTAGAATTTGATCGAAACCGTAGCGCCGAGAAATTATTCCAAGTTGATTCCAATGAAACTTTGTACATTTTTATAACTGACTTAGATTGACGATAGAAAAAATTTTCATGTGGCTCCTGTATCTTCCAATCAATGCAAACATTTTTTATTTTGCATAAAGATCCGCAGTCTACTAATCGATACTATACATTCATATACTCGTACAATGAAGTTATTCTAGGTCGGAAGAAATGTTTAATTTTCGAGTTAAAATAGTTAGTTAAAATAGTTCGAGTTAAATAGACCCTCCGAGTGCGAGGGGTTTAAAACGATTCGATTCGTGTGCGAAAACTTCGCGAAATCTATCGATGAAGTACGGACTTGACCTGATACAGGTATTAATACGCTCATTGAGATGACACAAAAACTTCTTTCGATCCTTTGCTGTCGGTACCGAGGTACCGAAGTAGGTAGCCTGGATTCAACAATCGAAAAAGTTTAATTACCTTATCTGCAGTCACGGCACAAAACCACGGCGATCGTCGCACGTTTGAACAAGACAGTGCAAAGAGACGGATAATTTTATGTGCAAGAAGTTAAATAAACGAAAGAACGCGTGTTCCAGAAGTTCTGTCCATAGATGACGCGATGGCGAGCCTAATTAAGAATCGGATGCCACTGGGGTTTTTTCCAACATCTGTCGGATTTCCTGAAATCGTGGTCGCCGTTTTGAAAAAATTCCTGATTCCCGAGCAGAGAATGATGTAAATAATCGGTTAAATCTAATGGGTTGGCAAGAAAGTAATTTCGGTATTTGCAGGTGAAATAGAGAGCCTAATTTTTTAATTTAAGCAGTGAACTTTAACGAATAAGATATTTTCTTTTATGTACGATGATCTTTTGCCAAACACGATGAACAAGAAAATATTTGATCGATCAAAGTTCGTCGCACGAATAAAGTAAATTCGGTTTTATTTGACCTTAAAATACCGAAATTACTTTCTCGCCAACCCAATATACTACGAAAATGTGCAAATGAAATCGCCTTTTTTCGTGAAAGGTGCTTCGCGAATGGAAGAGATAAAATTGAGACAATTTATATTGCTCGGTTTGTTTACAGGCCGAGAAACGATCCCGCAAAAGTTCGCAGCTTCCTGCGAACGTATCGGACTCGGCTGAAATAAGGTTGTGCGCATTTCGGTGATTAACTACGGGACCATGCTATGTTAATACACGATCACAAGGATCATTACACACGGCGAGTTCCGAGCGGTACACAGAGCGCGCGAGAGAGCGAGAGCAATGGCGATTGGTGTGCGTGGCAGCGCGTGTGCGAGTGTACACACGCACTTGACATGAGAACGACGTCATTATGGTAACCGATTCCGGAGCAACTCGGAACCACGCGGAGTGCGCATATATGGAACCACGTGGATCACGTTCACCAGATTTATAAATCGACGTAAACTCGATCTCGATCCCGGTTCCGATCTTGGTATCGGTTAACAATCTCGCTCTCCGGCTTCTTCGCTTTACCATTTTCCTTGTACAGTACCGGACAAAATGGTGGAACGTTTGACATGTTCCAATATTTCATATAATTGAGAGAAGAAAAATGGACATTTTACACAGCCTATACAGGTTGGAGCATTTCAAATAGGATTCGGGTCGCGTCATGTTCCGACCTGAATCCGAAATTTCGTACACCCACACACCCTTAGCCATATTCTACGAGAGCGAAGCAATAAAGCATGGCCTTCTGAAAAAAATCCCTGTGAATTCGTTGAAAATGGCACATTCAAGACCAGAATACCCCTTGATGCGTATACTCGCGTTTGCAGGATTGCAAAGATGCGGTTTCAGTAGTCAAAAGCGATAGATAATGATCAATCTAGGCCGCAATCGCGCCCCAAAAGACCTATTTTTACGTTTATGAGGCGTAATTTTCATTATTCGGAAGCATAAAGATGCGCATGTAGCTATGTATTTTGCCGAATAAGGTGAAGCGGCGTAACTGAGTAAACACGGCAAGTGCATTAACTGGTTATTATTATTATAATACGAACGAAATTTCTCTAGCTTGTATTTACTAATGTAGTATAAGTTAGTATGAACTATTCGACATAGATGTCGCCCAAGAATAAAGGTATTTTCCCCGCTTAAATCAACCAATGCCAAACAGTCACGCGAGAGTTACACGTACAACTTTGAGGTTACCCTGAACGTGCAATAGTTTACAAGTTATTAATATATTCAGTATTGTTATTTTAGGTAAGTACAACAAATATTGACGTAGGTTTACATTAAATAAACCGTGTTTATTGTAATTTTTTAAATTTATTCAGAAAAACACTAAGATGCGCTTTGCCCCATAAATATTACTACGCGGGGCAAGTGCGTGCTATTACGGTGGGGTAAGTGCGTACTGTATGGGCCAACATGGGTTCATTGATAACACATTTCACCGACACTGTTTCCATCGACACGATTTAATTAATTAACTTTCGTCGACACATGTTTTCATAGACATGGTCAAATCTTCGATACCATCAATACCTCCTCCTACCTCTAACAATGATAATCATAATTTATGCTCTATTTGTAAGTGCGATTTCCAGTATTATACAAATAACAAAGATTGGATTCAATTTTTAACATGTATCCAGTGAGTCTGCGGTGATTGCAAGAAACGTTCAAAGAAACGGCAATATCAATGTGAACAATGTCTGGATTCAGACTAACATGTGTAAAACTATCAATGAAAATCTTCGCATAAGTGTATATTAATAATAATTATCATATTCGTATTTTAAACTTTGTTGTAATATCACTGTATCCCCTTTCAAATTTCAGCATAAAAGTACATGCTTGTTTAAAAATAGATAACCGTATAAAACTAAACAATATAATTTAATGCAATAAAAAGGATTTTGTAGCAGGCTTGTTAATCATTCTTTTCTTGCCCCGTAGCACTTGAAACTTGAAACAAGGTTTGAAAGCATTTTTAACTCTGAGACACGCTCTTGTCCCATTTTCGGGGCAAGCGCATAGTAGTTGACACTTTGTACAATATCCTATAAAAATGATAATTCTCAAGCAAAATTAGAATCGTACATAATTCTAATTCATCAGTAATAATTATGGCAAGAGTTTGATATGTACACTTGCCGAAATTTCTATAAAGTCACACTGTGTTCTGTAATGAATTCTTATTATTATACCATACCAATGAAAAATTTGTATTTGGTAGCATTTCGGGATTACATAAAGAAAGCATACACACCGATTTCAAAACATAAGTATAACATTTATCGATAAAAGAGAACAAAAATATAATTTTGCGCGGAACAAACTTCGAAATTTCTATAATGTCACTTTGGTTTTACACGGATAAAGTTGAAATTAACGATTGTTTTTTTATTATTTCTATTTTAATATCTAGTGTAACCTCCATTTGTTTGAATTATATTAAAAATACGATTGGGGATCGACGAAACTAACTTTTGTAGCGTTTCTGTTTTGTACCGCATCCCTTAGTTCGCTAATGGAGTTGTATTGTTTGCAGTTTTTATAAACTTGTCGCACAACGATACCCCAAACATTTTCAATAGGGTTTATATCAGGGGAACAAGCAGGCCATGGCGAAACATTGATGTGTCTTTTAAGAAGCCACTGCTTCGTGTGCTTCATAAATCATATTGTCATCTTCAATATTTTCTGTAAAGGGTATTAGAACCACATCTAACAAATCTGTATAATTTTCCGAATTCATTTTGTGATTTATGTAACACATTGGAGTTTTTTTGTCAGTTTTGAACGCAGCCCATATCATTAGTAAACCACCGCTAAAGTTACCACTCATTGTCACACTTTCTCATTTCTCAGATCATGCCAATAATATTTACATCCATCAGGCCCATCCAAATTAAATTTTTCTCATTTGAAAAAATGGCAGACTCCCACTCTTTCGTCCAGGACATGTGTGCCTGTGCGAAATCAAGACGGGCCTGTTTATGTACTTCTTTTAGGTTACGTTCTTTGGTTTACGTTGCATTTTTGTCCACACAAATTTCCCAGAAGAATTTAAAAGTTGTTGCGCGCGTCTTGTTGTTACTGGAAGCTCCAATTCAACTCAAAATTGTGCTGCATTTTTCCTTTCCTTAGTCGTAGACCTCATTAATAATAAATGTTGTCTCTTTGACAATTTTTTATTACCACCTTTAAAATTATTTTTTCCGAAATTTTCATGTAAATTGATATAATTATTAATCACAGTATACGAACGATTAATTTTCTTAGCAATTGCACGATTAAAGCAGCCCATATTTTTATATGCATCGATCGATGCTTTTTCTTCAATTGTTAGCACTTTTCCTCTCCGCATTCTAATACACGCGAATCAAATGATAAGAAACAGGATTTCTATGACTTCTAAAACTAATACTTTTAGAATATTTCAAATTTTCCGTAGTTCTCTGCTCGGAATCCAGAGAAACGCTAAGTGACTTTATAGAAACTTCGCAGTTGTGTTCTGCATCACGCAGAAAAAAATCAAAACAAACGTGAATAGCGAACATAGCGGTCTAGAGTGCGTTTTCCCTCTATCCGAGTGTTAACAAGGCACAAGACCAGATACGATAAATCAACAGAAATGGTGATATTTTTCAAATATCTATGAATACGAAGATGACTTTATAGAAATGTCGGCCACTGTACAAAGAGCGTTAAGTTTTTACATACCAGACTGAAAATACATGAGTATGAAGTCCAACTTTACAAAAACTAGTGCGCACTCACCCCACGAACTCAATGCAAAATATGCCTGATAAACGTAAAATATAGCTTTTGAGCGCGATTGCGGCCTAGATTGATGTTTTGTCTAGTTCTTTTGACTTAAACGCGAGCCTGACAACGAGTCTACCCGCTTAAGGTTCAGCAAGAGTAAAGTTGCTACAACCGGCTGCCCGTCAGGATCGGCTAGTTGGACCAGCAACGCTGATCCGCGTCTGGGTTAGTGCAGCTGTGAACGGTACATGAACACAGGCATCATACCATTCGTGCTACCGGCAACAGATACTAAACTCGAAACGGCGAAGTGGCTCGTTTCTATACCGGCATTCGCCGCGATCCCGCAACCTGTTCCTTTCCCATTCTGAACGGAGCGGCACGCCGCGCGCCGCATCGCGTCGTGTTCGTTTCTCTCGCGCCAACACTGTCTGGTATCTACTTATTCGGACGTGATACACACGTACATATATACATAACGCCCCCAAGGGGTAGGGTACGTTTGCGGGTTCGATGCGCGGCCAGGATTAGCGTTAAGTCGGCGTTAAGTACGGCCACTGGGCCGAGATTATCGTATCGGACCGCTATTAGCGCCGATATTGAAATCGCCTCTCGGGATGCTGGCTCGCAACTCTGTCGCTCCGGTGGACCCTGATTGGAAACCGGCGAGGGAAAGCGGGGATTTCCTGTGTAAAGAAACTGCGGTCGCACAGGGAAACCGGGAACGATCGGCCCGCTGCGCAGTGGGCAGAACGTATCGAACCTAGATGAGAAAAAAATCATGTGGTACTGTCGTAAAGGGTGGGGCACGTTTTGTTTTTTACCTATAAAATTCCATAGGTTGAGAATTACGCGAAAAAATTTATACCGTTGGAAAGGTGTACATAGTTGCCGTTTACATTTTCGCTGCAAAATGTATCATGACACCGTTAACGGATAAAAAGTTGTAGCTGATTTACCGAAGACAATGTTTTTTTTATGTTGATTGACAAATATAATTTTGCCGTACCATTTAATCGAACAAATTATTAACAATACGGTTCATTGAATTATATTGCGTTGTTGCGAACAGTAAATAACGCGATATAAATTTAATATCATGAAGTACTTCAGGAAATCATTACAAATTAATATAACTAGATAACGGATTTTATGCATTCGCGACAACAATGAGAAGATATGATTTAAAACAGCAACAAGATTAGTAGAATTTACAAGTACCGTTATATTATTTTCAATCTGTTAAGCATAAATTAACTGAAACTGGGAAAGAACATAAAGTATGTCACTCCAGTTTGTTGCAATTCCGGTGAAACATTGTTATTTTGCATAAAGATCCACTGTTTCAATATAATAAAGAAGGTTGGGGCACGGTTTGATTTTTAGCTATAAAATTCCATAGATTGAGAATTACGCAAAGAAATGTATACCGTTGGAAAGGTATGGTTGCCACATACATTTTCGCTGCAGAAAGTATGATGATACCGTTAACGGATAAAAGGTTATAGCCAATTTTCTGAAGTCTACGTTGACTTCTACGTTGCTACGTTGAAACCTTATTTAAGGTTTCCATTCAACTGTAGAAGCAATTTTGAAAATATTTTCACAATTTTGTTAAACTGATTTTCACAATTTCATTAGACTGTGTGGAACATCAAAATTTTCTACATTGACTGCATCCTCCGAATTATATTTATATAAGAGTCGGGTAGCAATTCGTATCTCCTATACGAATTCATCGATGCAAGCTATTTCCTAAAATATAATTGTTTAGACTTCCAACTGTAATCATATATTAGAAGATTTGAAGGTCGTTGGATTGGTCGATCAGGAAGTAATAAATGGCCAGCACGTTCCCCAGACCTGACACCGCTAGATTTTTATTTGTGGGGAAAATTGAAGGAACAAGTGTACCGCGAAAAACCAACAACCACAGTTGATATGCAAGAACGTATAAAAAGAGCTTGCTCCGTAATAGATACAACTGAAATTTGTCAGGCAGTATCATCGGTGTTGCAACGTTTTAGATTATGTCTCGGTGTTCAAGGTCGACATTTTGAACACTCGAAGTAGCAGCGAATACGTACATAACATGTTACATGTAAATCGTCGTAGCGTTCGAAGAGTGCTTTGAGACATTTTATTTTCTATTGCAGTTGACCTTGCGTGATCTTGAAATACACTATCAGAATGTAAATAAAAAACCATACCGTTCCATTTAAAAAAACAGAGTTGACCTTCGTATCTCCTTGACGTCTCCACCTATAAAAAAATTAATGACATCAGATTACGGGCCCCTCGATATCAAGTAAGTTTGGTCTGATCCTGTTTTTTCTATCTTCAAAAGCAAGCGATTTATTCAGGTGACCTGTTTTAGGTGCCGCACCCTGTATATACTGTCATTAGTTTGTCCCTGGGACACAGAGAGCGCTGAAATTCGTGTTTCATTTTTAACACGCCAGCTTACACCCCCTGGGGGGTGTAATTTTTCTTCATCGATGTAAGCTATTTCCTAAAATATAATTGTTTAGACTTCCAACTGTAATCATTGTAATCATATATTAGAAGATTTGACTTCCCGTTCGCTCCCATCGCTAGCCACCGCAAGTGGACTCGGTCGCTGCGCCGTTACGAGCGTTCGCCGGCATACTTTATTTTTTTTGACACTGTTCCACCAAACGGACACTTCTGAGATTTTTATGAAAAATAGTTTAGCATCGTAGCAATATTTTAGAATTTTTTGGTGGGTGTCAACCCAGGGGAAGATGGTTAAAAAAATTAGCAAAAAATTAATTGTTCTCTACTATAAATAATTAGAAAAAAATTCGAAATATAGAGTGTATTCATATCTTTTGTTTGCCGTTCATCCTATGTCGATATCTCTTCTCGTTTTAGAGCAAATTGCATTTAAGTTCGGGGGGATTAACCCCAATATCACCCTTATCGGTGGGGGTAGACATTTGAAATTTTACACAATGTTTCTTTAGACATAAAACGATGTTTTAAGACAGGAATCAGGAAAATCGGAGCGGGAGCCGCTGGCCCATGCTTATCCGGCTAGACCCTTTGCTGAAATCGAGGACATTACAACAATATTTTTTACTTCTTCCGAAGCTTTTACTGTTTCGCATCTAACGCACGCATGTTTGTCACAAATCCATCAAATCCACAATCTAATGACCACATAAAGTGGTTCACTCTGTATAGTCCAGTCACAAGAAACAGGCAAGCATTCTCTGACTTAGGGGCGCTCTATAGGTTTGCTCCGGTAGCGATACTTCACAGCAAATGATGCCAGCGAAAGAAGTAGAAGACTATTTATCTCGCGTCCTCCGTGTAGAGTGCTCTGAATAGGCGGTGTTTCATTGCTCTTATTTGAACGAAGCTGTGTAGGTATGTAGAATAGTGCCCCATAGAGCGATCTCTAGCCATGCCTGCTGTAGCATGAATCTGTGACCGTTCGTTCGGCGATGCTCATGCAGCCTAAGGTTATTTCTCTTTTACTGTCAGGTAAGAATTGATAACTCACCTACGCAACATTACCATTGTCTATGTCTGCTGTTATGAACAATCTGTTATTCGTTGGTAGACTGCGGATCTTTATGCATTTATGGCAAAACTTGAAAATTTGTATAAATTGAACATGTCAGTATACGATTTCTCGTCTACTAAAATCATTAAAGGATGAAATTACTTTCAATTTAGTTTCTATTTCTTGCAATCGATGCAGACAACTTTCATTTTGCATAAAGATCCGCAGTCTGCTCATTAGCCATTCGCATTTAAAATAATTATTATACAGCGGGTTTTATGCATTTATCTGTTAATTATATGCACTGTGAAAGTTTCATCGAATCCGGTTTCGCAGGAAAAATGCAGGAAAAACGATATTTATTGCAGTTAGAGGCCGAAAGTCGTGAAAATCTGTGATTTTTATCATTTTTAAATGTTTGTAGATCATTGCGACGTCGACCGATATTTACGAAATTTTCAGAATATGTTTAATTGACACAGATCTACGCAACGTATTTTTTAAATATTCAATATAGGCCCAGACATAAAAAAGTTGTAAAATGAATCTTTTAGTATCTTTTTTACAATTCCGATCGATTGCAAATTTTGAAAAAAATTTTGTTCGCATTCTGTAGTAAACTAATTGCTCTGGCTTCCCAAAAAAGTTCAAATCGTATAGTACAATATTAAATAAGTTATCGTCTTTTTAGTGCGTCCGAATATTAATCCGAGTCACTGTATATCAATTTCATATTCGTACAAAGAAAAAAATTAATATTCAATGGAATGATTCTGGGTCGAAAGAAATGTTTAATTTTCAAGTTAAAATAGCATCGAGTGCAAAGGTTTAAGAATGGAAAGATATTTTTATTTTGGCTCCAGTCGCTTCCAATCGGGACCACAAAATATTTTCAAAATTATCTTCTCATTTAAATTAAAATCTTCATGTTCCAGACTCAATTTTATTTTGCATAAAAATCTGCAGTCGAATTATGATCGACTTAGTAAAATGATTACAGTAAAAAACATATTTATTTGGTTCGTGCAGCTACTCGTTTTCAAAGAAAGAAATGCAGCCTTAGAAACAGACAGCGAATCTTTATGAAAAATAAAAATGTTCTACCTGAATTGAACTTTATTTTCTTTCCTAATACGTTGAAAGTTTTTTAATAAGTTGAAAATAATACGACTGTATTTCCATCGTTCATCGTCACCGTTCAAAATCGGACGTTTCACGCGCAGCAGCCCGATACTGCTATAAATAAAGCTGGAAATCAGAATAAACGCAGTCTTGTCATCCGTTGAGCCAGTGCAAACTAGTCAGTTTAGTGTTCGGTAGTCCCGGGGGATTAAATTCCCTGACAGACGTTCATACTTCCGAGCCACGGGATACATAGCCAACTGGAAAAACACGTTTCGCCTGGTTGGTCAATAGGAATGCGTAGGAGTACCAAACAGAGGCGGGCCAGTAAAATCGTGAACGGTTTGAGCCTACGTAGATCGGGTAATCCTGATAAACGCGGCCACTTACCCGCCCCCGTGTCCCCTTCAACGAGTGCTTCGAATGCTTTCGGAAATTTCTATTTTCTCCGGAATTTCCATCGTGGCCCCCCGCCGACGTCAGCCGCGGATCTTTTCCCGGATCCGACAAATTACATCTTTCCACAGATTACATCGGGAGGTGCCGTTTAACGGCCACACTCGCGAAGATTTACGAGCAACCGCCGCCGCCACGCCGCGCGCCGCGTTGTCGTCGTCGACCGGTCGGAACGATCATGAAACTAAAATTAGTCGGAAAGTGTTTGCGTTTCCACGCCGCGCCGTGCTATGCTGGGACAGGAAAAAAGCCGAGCAGAGATCTCGAGGAGTCCAAGGAGGAAGGAAGAACCAGGTCTGTTTGGACCGGGGCTCTCGTCTCATCTTCCCTGGATCACGGGGATCCGTGGAAAGAAACCGTGAGAGTGGTCCTGGAAACGTCTGTCGAGAGTCCCTCGTAAATAACGAGAACGAAAGGGGGCAGGCCCTGTTCCCTCCGGGGCTGCTCCTTTTCAGAGGACAGAGTGGCCCTAAATTATCGCCGAGTCCCACCGGGGCAGAGGCGAGGAGGAGCGAGTCCCCTTCGATCAGGTCAGAAAAAATTAGCTAAACTTCGGTTCGCTCCGGTTTCGGATGACCTCGTCGACCGTCCGTGCAATATCAATTTCACGCGTTAGGCCCTACTCGTCCCAAGCGGTCCTAGGCACAACGGACTTTTTCCATCGGCCAGCGAGCCCTGGGTTTCTTTGTCGTTTCTTTCGCTACTACACTGCACCGTCACACTGTGGAGCCAGCATGGAAAACAACAGGGCTTGGCGATTGTCTCCGTTACTTTTTATTTTCTCAGAAAATATCACGTAAACGTAGAATTTATTCCGAAGGTACGGTCGAGGACAACAAAATAGGATACCCTATCGATTTGTTAATGTTTGAAGCGTAAACCTATTTAGCCACACAATTGCTGGGCAGTGAACGAGTCTGATCTGTCACGCTCCGAGGTAAAACGATATTCGGGTAAACTCGCGAGAAATAGACAGGTGTGTACAATCGCCATGGAAGCTTTCACTTTGTCTTATGCGCACAGTATTGGTCTGTTTTTTATTTAGAAGATGACATAAATGAAATTTCTTCTATGCTACTTGAAGCCTTACGATGAAATTGTGAAGCACGAGGTTAACACGTTCCGTGCCGAGTCGTTTTTTCTCGATTTTTCATTCAGGCCATTTGCTTTGTTCTATAATGTGGAGTTATAATATAAACAAAATTTCTCTAGCTTGTATTTATTAATGTAGCATAAGATAGTATGAACTATTCGACATAGATGTCGCGCAAGAATAAAGGTGTTTTCTTCGCTTAAATCAACCAATGCCACACAGTCACGCGAGAGGTACACGTACAACTTTGAGGTTACCCTGAACGTGCAATAGTTTATAAGTTATTAACATATTTTGTGTTGTTATTTTAGGTAAGTACAACAAATATTGATGTAGGTTTACGTTAAATAAACCGTTCCTATTGTATTTTTTTAAATTTATTGAGAAAAACACTAAGGTGCTCATGCCCCGTAAATATTACTACAAGGGGCAAGTGCGTACTATCACGGTAGGGTAAGTGGATAGTGTATGGGTTAATAAGGTTAACCAGGAGAAATAGACAGGTGTGTACAATCGCCATGGAAGCTTTCACTTTGTCTTATGCGCACAGTATAGGTCTGTTTTCTATTTAGAAGATGACATAAATGAAATTTCTTCTATGCTACTTGAAGCCTTACGATGAAATTGTGAAGCACGAGGTTAACAGGTTCCGTGCCCAGTTGTTTTTTCTCGATTATTCATTCAGGCCATTTGCTTTGTCCTATAAGGTGGAGTGGGGTAAGTGCGTAAACGGGGCAAGTGCATTAACTGGTTATTCTTATTATAATATGAACAAAACTTCTCTAGCTTGTATTTATTAATGTAGCATAAGTTAGTATGAACTATTCGACATAGATGTCGCGCAAGAATAAAGGTGTTTTCTTCGCTTAAATCAACCAATGCCACACAGTCACGCGAGAGGTACACGTACAACTTTGAGGTTACCCTGAACGCGCAATAGTTTATAAGTTATTAATGTATTTTGTGTTGTTATTTTAGGTAAGTACAACAAATATTGACGTAGGTTTACATTAAATAAACCGTTTTTATTGTATTTTTTTAAATTTATTCAGGAAAACACTAAGATGCGCTTTACCCCATAAATTTTACTACACGAGGCAAGTGCGTACTATCACGGTGAGGCAAGTGCGTACTGTATGGGTTAACCTGGGTTCGTTGACATCTCATTTCACCGACACTGCTTTCACCGACACGATTTAATTAATTAACTTGCGTCGACACCATGTTTTCATCGATCAATAAAATTCTTCAAAGTGTATGTTAATAATAAATATCATATTTATATTTTCAACTTCGTTTTAATATCGCTGTATCCCCTTTCACGTTTCAGCATAAACGTACCTTGTTTTAAAATGGATAACTATAAAACTAAACAATATAATTTAATGCAATAAAAAGCATTTTGTAGCGGGTTTGATAATAATTCTTTTCTTGCCTCGTAGCACTTGAAACAACGTTCGAAAGCATTTTTAAACTCTCTTTTAATATACCACTGTATCCCCTTTCAAATTTCAGCATAAAAGCACATGTTTGTTTACAAATGGAAATGTAACTCTAAATTAAGAATCCTACATAATACTAATTCATCGGTAACAATTGTGGCAAGAGTTTGATATTTACCAAAAGCGTTGAGTTTTTACGTACCAGACTGACGATACATCAGTTTAAAGTCCAACTTTACAAAAACTAGTGCTCGCTTACCCCACTTCACCTTACTAAAGTTTTTATAATGCCTTATTCTTTTTGGTGGGGATATATTCTACGGTCTGAAACTCGTTATAAAATATCTTTTTTTAGCGCTTTAAATAAATATGTCAGTGTGTACCACCAGTGGTACACGCGGTCTGACGTTTAACGTGTGCCATCAGTGGTTTTGTCGATTTTCGCCTTCCGCGAGAAACGCGACGAAGAGCAATAAAGGCGTGCAGAATCGTGTATGTATGGAGTAGCCAAAACGGGTTTATTAACAAAATTGGGCACACAGATAACCAGGAGTTAACGACCGTCGTGTTTGTCGCGGGCGCTCGTTTCAATATGTCTTCTTTTTTGCAATCTGTTGGCGACGTTAATTTTACAATTCCTCTGTTATTTCTGATTTTCTATTTTTATAAATTTAGCTATATATTTTTCGGGCTGGCTGTTAATATACACACATGCACACATACAATGCTATTCACTCGAATAGCCTCGAATAATCCACATAACTCCATTGTAGTATGAAACTGCACCCCATGTCATAACGGAACCAAATGATGAATGACGTCGAGATAGAATTCGATTCTCTTTCCGTAAATCATGATAGTGGTAGGAAAATCAGTCTGGTCCATGATTGAATTTTTTCTCATCTGAGAAAATTATATTGTGCCATTGTTGAGTCCAACTTATATGCGTTCCAGCGAATTGGAGTCGGGCTACAATATGCCTTCTCATTGACGCAAGTTTTCTTTGCATTTTCTTGCGTTTTATCTGTGGAACACTTTGTATGACACGTTTAATAGTTGAAACTAACACTTTTGTTCGAACTTCCTGTTTGATCTTCCTAAGGGAAACTGCTTCATTCGAAATTTTACGTAAAATTGATCTCCTTTCCCTCTCCGTTGTAGCTCGTTTTGTTCTCCCTTTATAATTTTTTCAATACTTTACGGGGTTATTACAGAAATTATTCATTACTTTAACGCTCCTATTAATTCTTTTTCAAATTTCTCGGTTCGAATACCCTTCTTCTTTTAAAACTTTAATTTTTCCAATTTCCTCAACGGTCGATGACTTTCCGCGACCCATACTAACACAATGATAATAACGATACAAAAAATAATGGATATAATGCTTAAGATAGATGTGAAATGTAGACTTGTGCGGATATATCCTGTCTGATCTACACTCGCCGAAATTTCTATAAAGTCACTGTGTTTTGTAACGAATTCATATTATTATACCATACTTATATGATATTTTAATAAATATTTATATTGAGAATTCTTGCTCTCCTACTACATTATCACATTGAATTCATATTATTGACCAGATGATTCGATTGAGTCGAGATTTCCTAACAAATTATAATTAAAATATCTCCTAAACTAATGATTTTTTTACACAAATAGATTAATACCTTTTTGTAAAGAATATGAAGGAGCATCAGCTGATGCAATAAAAAATATATGATTCCATTTAAAAAAACACTAATGGCCTTCATATGTCCTTTACACGTCCACCTACAAAAAGAAATGTACCATCAGAATGTGCCCCTCTCAAAACCATTCAACTTCATCTGAAACATTGTTCGCTATGCGTAATAATAATGACGTAAATCTAGATGTCAAAATGTGGCGTCCCACCCTGTATAACTTACAAATTCATATTATAAACAAATTTAACTAATAATCAAGAATTTTGCCCACAATTCCTTTCATTGATATAAACTTATATTATATTTTCACCCGAGGCTAATCAAGTGAACAGCACTGTACACTGTTGTATTATTAGTAATGATAATGCAACACGGTGCAAAAATGAATTTCGTTTATACGAGAAACACTGTAGGTTCTCTATCAAAGAACAATAGACCAGTTATATGTCACCGGACCCATAGGCCTGGTATTCGTCGTAGCCAAGGGCCTGTGCCGTAAACAATGCAGGCTGGGGTTTTTCCTAAAAGTCAAGGGGGCGACAGATAAACTCTTCCTCCCCTACAACCTTCCTTTTTCTTTCTTCGCTTCGAGTCCACTAGTCAAAGAGACAAGTCGTCCTTCCGCGCTGTGTAATAAAATATTCTTAAAGTTAATTCAACAGTGTTTCTGTGATTATCTTAACCCATTTCCAACATACACCAGTCATACTTCAACTCTATACGTAGTTACATGTACACAGTGACCTGGTCAGTCGCGATCGGTAGAGGCCAGATGACGGCGTATTCGCCGTTCGAATGTTTTCCATTAAGTTCTCGTATCGTTTCGATCAGCGCTGAACAATCCGGTCCTTTCAGTGTTTCCTGATCCCTTTGGTGTATTTAATTCCTGAAAAGCAAAGAACGTGTCTGGGCTGTTCTCGATAAAAGGGAGGGGAGGTGGCGGCGTTCGATACTCGTCGGTGGAAGCGACGATGTATCGCGGCGCGGCGGTGTTCCACGATATCGAGTGTGTCTCCGACGATCGGTGCGGCCCTGGCTATAAGCCATTACCTCGAGGCACAGACACTGGCTGTCTCTGGCTTTTCCGTCGGTCGATCTTCGTCTGTTGGCGGCGTCTTCGTCTTCGTTCCTTCGGTTTCGTCTCTCCGCGCCGCCGCGCCGCGCCGCGCCGGTTGGCTCGTCGCCGTCGTTCTCTGTTTCGGGGTCTCTCGGTCTCGTCAGGCGGGGTGGCAGATAACATTGCTGCATGACACCACCGCTCTTGGTAGAACTACTCGAGGCACCGAGAGCGGTGGATACCTACAGGCGCGCAACGAAGGTCCTCGTCTCGTTCCGCTGCACCACCACGGCCACTCCTACGCTTGTACGAGGCTCTTTCGAGAAGCTCTCGCACCCGCTCGCACCCGCTCTCATACACGCGCGCGCACCTACACGCTCACGCTCATCCAGGACCATCCTGCAACGGTGTAGAGAGTGTAGAACACTTCCACAAGGGAGCCACTTTCAAACAGCTCGAACGGAACGGTCCATAACTGCGGCGTCGAGCAGCGCGCGCGGTGCTGCAGTGCATTAGGACTGGGTTACGACAGTAAATTTTCACTACCGTGCGGAGTTCTAATGGCCGGGAATGCAGCTGGTTTCAGTGGCCTCCAGTTCCCGTCTTCGTCTTCTTCCGTCTTCCTCCGTTACCCTGCTCACAGCCCCCTGTTCTCGCGCGCCGACCGACCGTGTGCACGGGGTGTCTTGTAACTGGCCGCGTAACCGGGGTGAAGATCACTTTACACGGTTTGTCCCGACATGCGGTTTCGAACAATTTTTCCGCGGATGGCTATCGGGATTTTTAGAGAGCTACGTATCTCCGATGTTTACGACTGGACTGCCGATTTTATGCATTCGCGACAGAAACGAGTTGGCGGAACACGGAACAGTGAATATATCTACACGATTTGAGAAACACTATTATATTGCCTGTGGCTGAATCAAGTAATTAAGAGAAGGAATAAATGTTTATGCATCTTCTATTTCTTGCAATTGACCTGGCTAATTTTATTTGATCTGTGGCGGCGCTTAAGGACTGCGTCTCCTAGACAGACGACACTCGGGTGTGACTGCACACAGTCACCACAGTACACTCGCACACCGCTAGACCACGTATACGTACGCGAGGATTGCAAGGGTCCGGGATTCCACTTCTGATTTCTCAATAATGCAAAGACGGGGTTTCTTATTAGTCAAAATCGGTAGATAAAAGATCAATCTAGGGGGCTATTTGCCTCAAAAGTCTTACTTTTACGTTTACGACGGGTAATTCTCATTATTCGGTAGCATATCGACAGCCACGATAGGCGGCAGCACCGTCGCCTCTCCATTGCTACCCGCGGCTCCGCGACATGCTGCAGAATAATGAGAATTACGCGTCGTAA
>CM052195.1:1774291-1793084 GCA_028455805.1 Lasioglossum figueresi
GCTGCAGAATAATGAGAATTACGCGTCGTAAACGTAAAAGTAAGACTTTTGAGGCAAATAGCCCCCTAGATTGATCTTTTATCTACCGATTTTGACTAATAAGAAACCCCGTCTTTGCATTATTAAGATATCAGGAGTGGAATCCCCGGACCCTTGCAATCTTTGCGTGCGTATACGTGGTCTAGCGGTGTGTGAGTGTACTGTGGTGACTGTGTGTGAGTGTACTGTGGTGACTGTGTGCAGTCACATCCGAGTGTCGTCTGTCTAGGAGACGCAGTCCTTGACTTCCGACGCTTGCCACAAGATGGACAAATAGTCAATGCCCTTTCCCGCTAGTACCTGACCATCAAACGAGTCGTATATACAGGGTGAATTCGATAAAGCAGGACACCTAAAAATCTCCGTTACTTTTCGTTGTACAAAAAAACTTCGTAGGACAAAGTTACACTGTTTGAAAAAAAATTTCAAGGTCATTTTTATGAGATTTCAAGGTTATCGATGTTTTTTTAAATGGAATGATATATTTTCGTTGACGTAACGTTGTACCTGACAAAATAACGAATTCATGCATGTAACACAATATGACCTTCAAATGACCTTCAACCCAGAAAAATGGTATAAATAAAATTCAACGTGTAAGATTCATTTGATGTATTTCTGTTACGCCAAATGTTTAAAAATATTCCCTTGAGCTGCTATACATTCAAATGTATCGCGATACACAACATAATAACAGATTCGGTGTTGACAGGAGGACAATTACGATATACCTTCACCTATACGTTCGTACAGAATCGTGTTTATCCACTACTAATTACTCGGAAGACCTTCTTGCTATCAGATTTCCACAGTTTCTATGATTTCTCGATCAGTTTATCGATGAACGTTTCACAATGCGTTACTCGAAGGAAGATAAGATCGATATGATTTTCATTTATGGAGAAAGTCGACAGCGTTTAAGAGAAGCCGTGCAGTTGTACAAGGACCGATTTCCTAATCGTAATTGTCCATCAGTTTCCGTTTACTCCAACTTGTTAAATAAATTCCGTGAAACTGGTAGTGTCGAAAATAAAAAACGTACAAAGGTGAGGACTGTAAGGAACGAAGCAAACACAATTAATGTTCTGGCAGCAGTGAATACAAACCCTCGTGCTGGTACGAGGCAAATCCCACGAGGAAGTGGCATCAGTCAAAAATGTGTAGTGCAAATACTCCAGGAACACAAATTTCACCCCTTTCACCTATCGATTCATCAAGAACATCATCGTAGAGACTTTTTAAATCGTGTAAACTTTTGCCAGTGGGGATTGAGACAATTGATAAACGATAGAGCATTTTTTAATAATGTATTATTTACCGATGAAGCTTCGTTCACAAATCACGGGCAAATAAATTTAAAAAACCTACATTATTGGTCATCTGAAAATCCGCGGTGGTTACGGACAGTCGACAAACAAAGACCGTGGTCCGTCAATGTTTGGTGCGGAATTTTAGATAACCAAATAATTGGGCCTCACTTTATTACCGGAACATTAAATGCAGAAAAATACATTGCATTTTTACGAGAATCGTTACCAATTCTCCTGGAAAATACACCCTTGAACATTCGTGAAAATATGTGGTATCGACATGACGGATGTCCGGCCCATTCTTCCCGTGTCGTAACACAATTCTTAAATAACAAGTTTCCAAATCATTGGATTGGACGTAACGGACCCGTATTATGGCCAGCTCGCTCACCAAACCTTACACCCCTTGATTTTTATCTATGGGGAAAACTGAAAGACGATGTTTATAGCGAACCACCAACGACTATAGACGACACGAAAGAAAGAATCGTCCAGGCTTGTGCGTCGATTTCCTCAGAAATGAATTACGCGGCAGTACGTTCTGTAACTTCACGGCTGAACGAATGTATAGCAGCTCGAGGGAATATTTTTGAACATTTGGCGTGACAGAAATACATCAAATGAATCTTACACGTTGAATTTTATTTATACCATTTTTCTGGGTTGAAGGTCATTTGAAGGTCATATTGTGTTACATGCATGAATTCGTTATTTTGTCAGGTACAACGTTACGTTAACGAAAATGTATCATTCCATTTAAAAAAAACATCGATAACCTTGAAATCTCATAAAAATGACCTTGAAATTTTTTTTCCCTTGCACCGTTATATGTGGCCCTTCAAACAGTGTAACTTTGTCCTACGAAGTTTCTTTGTACAACGAAAAGTAACGGAGATTTTTAGGTGTCCTGCTTTATCGAATTCACCCTGTATACCGTCCTCAACCGCCTTCGCATATCCCATCGTCTAAGGCAGGGCCCGCTAGGTAGCCTTACCGATGAGTCCTCTAGCGGGTCTAGGACGAAACGACCGTTACCTTACATATACGAGTAGAGCTTACATCTTTCTCCTCAAATCTATAAAAAGAAACTAGGCGAGACTAGACAAGTCTAGTTAGTCAGACTTGTCACGAAGATTTTTAACAAGGTCTAACAAATACGCGTGTTATGCCTTTCTTCTTAGATTAAATAACATTTCATTGGTTAGTACAGCAAGGAGAGTTAATGCATATTACAATTTCTGGTGTATCGACGTTCAACAAAACTACTTTATTACAACAGATATTGATCAAACTTACAGCGTGCTAACGTTTTCAAAAAACGTGAGCCACCCTCGACCGACCCTTACAGTTTATAAACCCTTACAGTTTAGAAACCCTCCATTCGTATAAATTATAGTTGCGTATTACGGAATAGCTAGAAGTATCAAGAGCGAAGCTCATCACGTCATATACGTGATCCGCGAATAGCGGCCTCTCAAAACCTCGAGATCCCAGGTATTCGCATGTAGCAGGAAACTTTTGGAGTATTCGTATGTAGCATGATACTGTCGGCATCCCGCGCACTCGTATGTAGCATGCTACCGTCGAGACCTTGGAGCATCCGTATGTAGCCTGATGCTGTCGGGATCCCAAACCAATCGAATACGATTTTTCCAGACCCGTATCGAAACCGGCGATCTCGAGCTCGCATCCCCTGATATACGTATGGTATCGGTCTTGGTGGCGAGTATTGCAACCCACCGGTCATCCGAGTGCAATGATTACTCGGATAATTATTATAATTATCTTTATATCAGATGAGATTGCATAAGTCCGTGCCCGACTTGAAAATAAAATTCAATGGTTAACGCGTTCCGTGCCACGTGTACAACCGATGGTACACGTTGAACTATCCATTCAGGCTGACATATTTATTCAACGAGATAGAAACATGTATTTTGTAACAAGTTCGATACCGTCGGATATACAGTGGGTGTAGAAAGTATTCGTACACCTTTTACAATGGAATAACTTTTTTATAATTGTACCAAACGACCTGATTTTTTTATAATCAGTTACAAGCATTGGTTCACGAAATAATGGAATACATACATTTCAATTTATCACTCGAATGAGAATACATTCTATTTTGAAATCATTCAGATGTCTTTGTAATCATCTTGGTGTAACATAAATACTTAGAGCCTATTTATTTTTTTTTATAAATGAACCAAAAATGCCAACAAATAAGTATGGAACTATGGAAATTTCGGCCGCTGTAGGTCGCGTAAGAAACGTTTAATTCTCGAGTTAAAGTAGCAGCGACTGCAAAGGGTTAAAACCAGTGATCATCTTTTTTGGAGCGCTAATGGGAGTCACTGTGGGCAGGCGGTTCAACGTAGCAGCGAAGAAGAAGAGCTGTCTCGCGGGCGAGCTTTAACGTTGCAAATCGTATATTTCGTATGCGACAACCTAATCACAGCTCCAGTGGCGAGGCGCAGAAAAATGGCATCGAGTCGAGAGAAAAATGAGGGTGAGGGGGAGAGACCGATGGCAGGAAAAGGGCGATGGAGAGTAAGTTGTTCGCGGTTCCTCCTCGCAGGAAATGCTCGGAACAGCCGGGAATTCCTTTAATATCACGGAAGTGTATCGCGACGCGTGTGCACCCTTCTGCGACGGGATCGGGCCGAAGGGTGAGCGTACACGCGCGCGTCCGTGCGTGCACGCGGCGAAAGGGAAGAGCAATCAGACCGTCTGGTGATCCATCCTCTTTCCATCCCCCACCCCCTGTGTCTCTCGTCCGTTTCCTCTTCTCCCCTCTTTCCTGGCGTGATTTTACTAAATCAAGTTTCACCGAGGGGGGGGGGGGAGGAACAAAAAGCGAACCACCATCCGTGCACGCGTTCTCTCTTTCCCGCCCCTGTCCTTCTGTTTCTAGCGATAATTAGTTTGCCTTGTTTTTGCCAGATGGACACACCGGGGAATTTTCCGCGCGAGGATCGCGTTCGAAGCCGCGGAATACACCGTTGACGCCGCGCCACGCTGGCGGAACGGTAGTTTTGTAGCTTGTTAATGTTAACCAGTTTAACGAGCAGTTCGCGTTAATGGCGTCGATTCGAACACGGGTATCTTGAGTGATAACCGTGACTGGCCACGCCGAGCAGGCCGGATCAGCCGGTCGGCTGTACCGTGTACGTATATTATCGAAGATCCATCGGTTGCTAGGAAACTTTTCTTATTCGTCTGTGTGGGTTATTGAATTATACTCGCCGGTGATTAGATTATGCTTCCTCGGATCGTGATCGATGTTTCTTGCCGGTTAATCTGTGCTGAACGGTTCCGCCGAGCCTGGATCTCCACTAGTTATGTATATGTACTTCCAGTTCAGCTGTAAATGAACCGATTAGTCGGCGAACAGGGTAAATTCCTTTTTGCGTATTCACGGTCAATAATCGTTTGATACGATCATGGCGTGAACCGTAGAAACGAACGGCGTGGAAGAAAGAAATTTACAAGTCCTTCGGGATTTAACGACAGCAGGACCTCGCTTAACCAGATCCCGATTATAAACAAATATGTGTTCATATATGATTATGTTACGAAGGGAAAACAAATTTTAAAAAATAAAAGATTTATTTTCGAATATCATGTACATTTTAATTACGTTCCTCGGGTCTCGATTACCCATCGGGCCTTAATTTGTCCGGGCTGTTTGTCTCCCGATCAAGGGAGACATTTATTGGTATAATTGTTTAAACTAGTATAACTCGTGGACTAATACCAAAGCTTCCAGATCGCACACCGATCATAGGCGTTTACAATATATTCCATAAGAACCGCTCGCACACTCGTGCACTCATCGCACGCATACACATGCAGTTACAACGGTTACCAATCGGCTCAGGAAGTGCCAACCTAAGCCGCGACGATGATTATTTTTCACAATTAGAATCAAACGAAGTCGTACACCTGCAGAGCAATCTTTCCCTCCCTCCTCCTCTCTCTCTCCCTCTTGATATTCCGCCGATTCAACGATAATTGGAGCTAAAAAAAGTGTTTGCGTTTTTATTGAAAGTGATATTTACTATCGGTCGGCGGCGATATTTTTAACCTCGCCGCAACGACATTTCCGAATTTCCACTCTAATTTATCTCACTGTCTCCATTATCGATGTACAAATGTAAATTGAATGACCTTTAGGAATCGAGTGGCCACAAATAATCATTGCGAAATCCATGTAGCGGTTAATTACCAGGAACGCGTATCGGATGCGTCATTTATAAACCGAGGAAAGTCATTAAGGATCATTGGGTAACGTTGGTCACGCCGTTGCTAACGATTAAGTATTTAAGGAAGTTTCCGACCGCGATAATGCACAGCGATCGTTCGGGCATCCGTTGCAACGTGGAAACGCGATCTTTTTCTGTTCGCGCTGATACACGCGAGCCGACTGGCTTTCCGTTCAATTTTTCATTCGACACGGTTAAAAAGCGAGCGGCCCGAAGAGAGAGAAAGAGAGAGAGAGAGAGAGAGAGAGAGAGAGAGAGAGAGAGAGAGAATAAAAGAAAAAACGAACAACCGGAGAGGAGAAGAGAAGAGGAAAACGATGATTATCCGGCAGTCGGTTAGCGCGAAAACACGACCGGGCGGTCGTGTCGTCCGCGATATCTCTCGGCGGGATCGATCGCAATGATACTTATGATAGTCGACGCCTTAGGAAGAGCTCGTTAAGTAATTTCTCGTCGCGCGAAATTGAAATGCAGTCCTTGGGACGGTGTGCATCGCGCCGTCGCGGACGACGACGCCGGCGACAACGACGACGACGACGACGACGCGGAAAGCGGTTTTCCCGAAGCTGATCATTATCGGTGCGATATCCCCCTTTTATCGCGACCGGGTATCCTTGTCCCGAGCGTCTTTCAACGGGTGTTGCCAGTCTCGCTTGGAGTGGTCGCGCAAATAACACGCGCCGCGTCGCGTCGAGTCACAAAAGAGAGGAGAGCGATAAAGATGAGAAAAGCGCGAGGAGCGAACGGAGGTGGGAGAGCCCGGGCAAAAAGGAAAACAAGAATAATTAGGGGTTAATGCCGCGTCCGTGCCCGCCCGGGGTGATTAATGACTTCATAAACCGTGCGCCACGGAATTCGGCTCCGTGTACGAGGCGCGAGACGGTGTTTTCCGTAATTGCCGGATCGCTCGTTTCACCGTAGACACACACACGTGACATCGCTCTCGCTCGCTTGCTCGCTCGCTTGCTCGCTCGTTCGCGCGCACGATTAGGGAACGGGAACCGTAATCACCGCGGCGAAATCTGAAATTCGTGAAACGGGGGTCGATAGTTGGGCAAGAGAGCGTCTTACGTTCTCGCCGCATCACCCTCGTGACACGACCCAAATTCGCCGAGGGTCGTACTCTGTACGGTGCAGGGTGCGCTAACTATCTCTCCCTCTCTCGCGCATGCACTTCATCTCTCTCTCTCTCTCCCCCCCCCCTTCGTTCCCGCTCTCAAACCGCCACTCAAATCCGTTGTCCCCGATAAGTTTTGACAGCGTTCCTCTAATCGGTTCCCGGCCGTACGTAGCCGGGGGAACGGTCCTCGTTAAAAAGTGCCCGGGAAACAATAGAAAAGCACCTTGTCCGCTTCCCTCCTTCACCCCGCATGTTACGTCAGCGCGCGACTTACGCCGTATCACGGACGCACTCGATTCCGGGGCGCAGAAGAGGCCGATTGCGGGAGGACAGAGGGAAACGAAGGGAGGGGAGTCGGTCGAGGGAATTCGCGAAAGGGGGTCGGAGAGGGGTCCGGGTGAAGCGAAAGCCTGCTGGTTCGGCGGTATATTGACGTACGATCCGATATACGCGACACGACCGGACTTTGTTATGCCGTAATAGCGCACCCCCAGGGAGGACAGAAGTCTGGAAGGACTCTTCGTTTGTCCATCCGCCCCTGTCGAGAGAAAAAAGCTCAGCGAAGAGAAGCTGACGAGTGGGGACTCTTCTGTGCTCGTCTCTCTTGCGCCGCCTATCTTTCTTTCCCCGGGTTCCGATCGTCCCTCTTTCTCTATCCCCTGAGCCCTGTTTTTCTCTCCCCCTGAGTACCAGCGACAGGGGGTAAGAGAGTGCGAGGGAGAGAGAAGGGGAGAGAGAGAGGGAGGGAGAGGGGGAGTGGGGGAAGGAGAGAGAGCAAGCAAGCGGAGCAAGGCAGGCGTGGGTGGCCAATAGTTTTGCCCCCTACTCGACCGCCGCAGAGCGGCCTACCACCACCATTTCACAGCACTCCGAGCAGTCCGTGCGGACTGAACGAGCAGCTGTCGTAGTCGGTGGTTCGATCCGGCGAGCCGCGTGTCGTTCGGATCCTCGCGCGGATTGGTCGAGGTCGACGTTTCATTGGCTCTTTTTAAAAGCCGCCTCGCGTGTACGCCGAAAGAGGGGTTCTTTGCTTAAGAACCGGGAACGAGGATTGGATAAGTCGGGAGCGGACGAGCGCCGATTGGTCGGGCACGGTCCGCGCGGACTCGAGCTCCGAGATGCAAGGGGAACTTACACTCGGGCCATCCCGATGGTAAGGTCGTCGGGGTGGAAAACGCTCAAATGGGGTGGTTTAACGCGAACCTCGGTGCCAGAAGGACCCGCCACCGTGAGGGCTCTACGCCCCCTCTCCAGACCCGGGGGGCTCCGGCTCGTCGAAACAACGTAACGACCAGCGAAATTAGGTAATTCGGCCTCGTAATAATGCGCCGTCACCCTCCTACCCCCTCGTTCTCCTTTCCACCACCCCCCTTGCCGCCCTGCCTCCCGTCTCCTCACTCCGCCAAACCGCCCAACCCCTTTCCCGACCCAACCGCCCATCGCCTCTTCCGCTACTCTTTCTCCACCTCGTCACCCTCCTACTCGCGTAGTCGGTAATGAATCGGGTACGATGGAAATTAGGGGCTCACTGGACACCACCCGGCTCCCCCTTTGCTCATCTTCGACCGGGCACCGTGTTGTCTTCTATACACCGTGGCCCGGCGAACGGTGTTTGTTAAACGTATCGCACGCCGACCGACCGTGAAATCACGGCAGATGGAATTTGGATTCAGGTGGTTAATCGTGACTTCCAGGCTTTTAGCTATCGGCGCGTCATGTTGTTCCGAGCGTCTCGTCGCGTCTGCTACATCCCCGACATTCGTTTTCTTGCGACAATCGCCGCGGAAAAGACGGAAATGATCGTAGTCTGACGAGCTTAGCACCGTGCACTGAAACCTACAAAATTCACCCTTTGCGGGCGCGCTGGATCTTTTATGTCTACGCGAAAATTTCACTTTTGGATGATTTCAATGGGGAAAGAGAGGAGATCCGCATCCCAAAGAAGGGAGATAACTGTATTAACCTCTGTGTACGTAGGTCACTTTCTCATCAATTTGTTAATGTTTCTCTAAAAAGATTATACAGTAAAGTCGCGTTTACTGTCCGACATGTATCCGACAGTATGCGTTCTGCACGGACAGTAATCGCATATCGATATTATATTTTTATGACTGTCTATCGCGCCGATCGCGCCGAAAGTTCAAAAGAAAGCCGAACGTAGAGAAGGACAGCATGACAGTGGAGGGGGTAGGCACTGGACAGTGATCGCGTACACGATCGCGGACAGTAAACGCGACTTTACTGTAACATTTTTCTCGATGTCCATTCTGTGCTCGGTGATATATTCATTTTATAGGGGTCACGTGAGAATGGTGTACATATGTAGGTATATTACAATAAATTTACTAATTTATATTCTAATTTAAAATTTTCCTCAGTTTTAAACTTTATATGAAATAGAAAAATTGTAAAATTACGATCGCCAACGGATTGCGAAAAGAAGACAGATTCGAACGAGCCCGTTTCGGCTTTCCCTTACAATTTATAGTCTTAAAATGAGAGTTTCTGCAAATATGTGAAATAAAAAAGGTTTTAGATAAGTAATCTATATATTTTGGTTGGCTACACAACGGTTAAAGTAGACACTTGAATAAGTATCCTAGAGTTTTCTTCGACTTTTTGATAGCCGGAAAAAGCAAAAATGTAGCTCTGGGTATAAACGACCCAGTGTGTCTTCGAAAGTGTGGGGTTTTGTATTTCAAGAATCTTTTGCGATCGAGACAATTAAATTTAGTTTTGGTCGCCTGGATTCGCTGGAATAATGTTAATCTCGATTCACAACGATTTCTCCTTGTACCGCCACGAGTTACATATGTATACTGCGTATGTATATGCATATGAATGCGTATAAAGCACGACACACGTTGTCGGGTAAAGAGTTAATTACCTGGGTCAATGATTTTTATTTAATAATATAATATTATTTATTATTGCGTTGCGAACTTCTGGTCGTCGTTTCATTCGACGATGTATTTATTAGCTTCTGGTAAGAAGTTGGGAATCGATTCGTTATAAGAACGGTCGCCGATAGCGAGCTTTCTTAATTCTGCCATCGACATGCTTGCATAAGTCGATACGAAAGATGAAATTTTTCGTTTTGATCAGCAAAAATGTAGCTCTGGCCATAAACGACCCAGTGGGCCTTCGAAAATGTGGAAGTGCGCGCATTGGAGGATTGCCTGGGTAAATGATCTTCGGCTTTTTGTATTTCAAGAATCTTTTGCAATCAAGAAAATTGAATTTAGTTGTGGTCGCCTTTTCCTTCTGGAGTAACGTTAGTCTCGATTCGCAATGATTTTGCGCTAGCGCTATTCGAAAATTGATTCCTCCTTGTACTACCACGAGCTGCATATACTCATTTCCCTTATTTAATTATATGTATCATCCGCTTTGAATGCGTATAAAGCTCAACACGCGTTGTCGAGTAAAGAGTTAATTACCTCGATCAATGATTTATTTATATAGTTGTGAACTTCTGGTCGTCGCTTCGTTCGACGATCTATATCTATTTATTAGCTTCTGGTAAGAAGTTGGGAATCGATTCATTATAAGAACGGTCGCCGATAGCAAGCTTTCTTAATTCTGCCATCAACATGCTTACATAAGTCAATATGAAAGTTGAAATTTTTCTTTTTCGTCAGCAAGTAATCCTCTCGGGAATCGAAGTTTAAAGTAATATGATTTACATAAACATCGGTAGGTACGTATAACAGGGAACAGGTTCCACTCGCAGGTTGTAAACTTTACAAGGATGATAAGGGAGGCTGGATGGTACAAAAAATGACCACGACATCACCGATTTGCTCTCATTTTCGACAGGCAACCTGGAAATGTTTTGTAACGCAGTCGCGAACAGAAGTATTTTATCATAAATGTATGTTAATTTATTCCAAATCGAAATTCTGAACTTAATAATCTAGTTAACGGAGACAAATTTTTTCATTATTAACATATTATATTCTGCTAGTAGATTCCGCTTGAAATATTTAGTCCTTGGCACTCGAATAGTCACTGTGAGGCGCCACGAAATGTTGTTGTACCATTATTCGAAATATGGTTTACATTATTAAATATGTCCGCATCTAATCGCTAGACTGCGAATTTATATATGCATTTATGGCTTCTGAAAATGTTCAAAAAAGGGGCGGAATATAAAATTCGACATAATTTAGTACAATTTTTATTTTTTTGAGATCTGCAAAGGCTACTATGTAGCATTGGCGATAAGATAGTTATTCCACTTTCTTAAAATTCGCCTACAAAAATTGAAAATTGCTTAATCATCCGCAGCCTACTAAACATTTAGGTATCGTATCGGGTATTATACCAATTTCATATCCATAAAATTTAAAAAATCATGAGGAATGGAAATATTCTAGGCAGGTTAGAGAGGAATAGCATTAACGCTAAACCTACCGAGCCTTAAACGTAATTAGTCATCTTCCCTTATAAAAATGACAAGATTAATCTTATTTAGACTTTTTCGCGGCTCCTGTTGTAATACGTCATCTACCAAAGATGTCTATAAAATCATTTCTTTTGTAATAATTTTTATTATTTCGATAATGGTGGTAGGTTTAATGTTAAAGCAATTGCAATTGGGTGGATAAGTGTGCTGCTGACTGCACCGTGTTCTATGACGAACAGTGTCGTCAGATCAGGCAAATATTTTAACTCGTTGCAATATTTATGTAATCTAATATTGTACAGTGTATATAATCTGATATTATACACGCGTGTAACTGCGTTAAATGTATATTCATCAGAGTTGGATTTTATTTATTTGGCATCTGATGTCGGTTTCTCCAAATTTTTCCCCAGTGTCGTCAGATCAGGCGAATTCACTCGAATTGAGGGGAATACAGTTACCCTCTCTCTACGAGTACCGGATCAGTCGCGTGGCGAAAGCGCGGGGGAATAGCATCGTAGAAGGAGAAGAGTAGAGTGGGAGAAATGTTTTTATTAACCTTAGAGGTAGATAGAAGTTCATTGTAACAACTAAAAGTTGCCTTTACCAAGTTGCGCGAAAATTTCATTCCCTTTCACACACAGAAATTTTCACAGAAACGAATCATTTTTCCAGCATTGTTTCGTTTTTATTAGCATTTTTACAACAGCCGAATCGTTCAAATTCGACATTTTCTAAACTTGATTTATTCTCGGCGCCAGAAATATGAAACAGCGAACGATCAATGAAACGAAAATGATTTTTGGCTATGTTAACAAATAAAAGAGAGAGACGCTCGGCACGCAGCCTTTTCCGCATATTTATCGCAACACGCAGCGTCGTACAGGAGGTATTTTGTCAAATTGACAGAGGAAACGAATGTAGGTTAAATCAGGCCAAATAATTCCGTGGGTCACGTATGGGTGATACGACGATTAACATGCTCGCGCCGATCTTTTCCGCAAAATGACCAATATTCGTGCAAAAAACTGTTCGGGGAGAGGTTGAAAATTTCGTAACACGTGTCATTTAGCGGTGCATGCTCGCGTATCGTTCACGAATCAAGTGGAATAAGGTTCGTGGAATCGAACGGGGCCGATGATCGGTTGTCGTCCGTGTGCACTTGATCGAAGCCGAATCTGACGTAGCGCTGGAAGCGTCTCGTGCTCTTGTTTTCGCAAGGGAAAAAAGCGCACGGTGGCAAAGACGTGCTACGGTTGGCGAAATCCGATACTCGCGAGTTTCGTTGTCATGCATCTGGTCAGCGTGGTTCTTTTACCGTCCTCCGTGCCCCGTTTCTCGCCCCGCGTTCCACGGACCGCACGCTCCAGAAAACGTGTAATGAACCGAGGACAATAGACTCTCAAGCCCGGGGGCTAAGCGGTCGCGACCGCCGCAAATTTTTTTTACACGTTTCTTTATCTCGATTCCCGCCACTTGCGCGTCTCATTTTTCACGCGCGCGTCTTTTATCTTCCTGCTTGCCCCCCACCCCCCTCCGCGCCCTTCGCACCCCACTCAGCGAGCCGCGCGCCTTTCTTTTTTGTCACAGACTTCTTCTTCTTTCTCTTTTTCTTTTTCTTTTCCTTTTTCTTTTTTTTCCGTTACTCTCGTTGCCCCGCCGAGCAGACAAAAAATAAAGGATAACCGCCACACCCTGTAAGTTTTTTAGCCGCGGTTTTTTATTCCGTCGTTAAAGCTGTCCCCGGACACGTTCTTTCCTCTTTCTCTCTCCCTCTTTTTCTTCTCTTGCCCATTCACCGCGCTCCGTGTACGGACGCTTTTGAATGATCGAATTACATGAATGGGAGGTAGCGACGTTGTGTCTGCTCGTAAAGGGCCGGCCGCGGATAACGTCGAATTACCGCGGAAAGGGTTGATATCTCGGGAACCACCACGAAACACGCCGCAAAACAACACTCTTTTCACGCCGGATTCCTTGCGGATTTGTTGTACACGGTATTGTTTCGATACATTCGACGACGAGTGACAGGAACGGTTCAATTGATTCTCACGACTTTCAAGTACGAAGACCCAATCTAAGCCGATTCTCGGTTCTGTACTGTGACATAGATCGGGACCGAACACTATTTGTTTTGTGGCCGGGCCGACCGCGCGGCCGAAGACACAGTTTTTATTATTTTAGTATCTTTAACGAAATTTTACCAATGTTTGCGACATTTTTCTGATTAACTTATTAATTTATGTTTACTGTACACGCGATTTGTCGAATACATGCGATACATGTAATTTTGTGCAATATTTTCATTTGATTAATACACACGCATGGCATGAAAATCATTTTTATTCCTTTCCTAGATGCTCGTATAAGTTAATAAATACAAGTAAAATTATTTCTATTACATGTAACAAAGATAGTTCAGAATTAATAATTTCTAACAACTTTATGAAACCACGAAATAGGGAAACAAATACGTGTTGTTCCTACGTCTTGCAGTTACCTTAAACAATGTTGATTCTGCATAAAGATTCGTAGACTGATAATTATAATACAGTCGATGAGTCTACATTCTCACGACCATTCCGAGCCTCAATTTTCTGTTTAATCCCTTCGGGATCGGCCGAATTTTCAACAAGACGACCAGTTCGAAGAGCAATTCCGCGCGTCACGGTTCATTTTTATGAACTCACCGTAACATTTCTCTAACAAGCGTCGTTAAACCCAGCCATTGTGCAAAAACGTGTCTGAAGATAATTTAAATTAAATTAGCTCGGCGAACGCGCCCCTTTCCGAGGATCAGATTTTACAGTTACCAGGTTACCGCGCCTCGTTAATATTCATTTCCGTTCAAGGAGCCGAGGGAACAATGGCGGCGCGAAAGAGGAGGAACCGTGGTGAAAAAAAGAGAAACAAGAAAAGAGAGGGACTCGAAGAGGGTCAGAGAGAAGAATAAGGAGATGGAGAATAAGAAGAGGAAGAAGTAAAAGAAGAAGAAGAAGAAGAAGATGTAGTGGGTGGCAAATGAGAGGGTGGGAAGGTATCGATAATTACCGGGGGAGGCTTATTAAAAACACGATATCCCGCAAACGAGCGGGGAAAGCTCCACGCACGATTGAGCGCCACTGGAAAAGCTCTCCGCGAAAGATTAATCGTTCGCCCTCCTTATCCTCTCTTTTTCTCTCCATTTCCACGCCCACCCCCTCTGTCTGTTCCCGGCGCGGTGCGGCGCGGTGCGGCGCGGCGTGGTGTGACGTGGCGTGGGCATGGCGCGGGCATGGCGCGGCGTATTCAACGAAAACTCTCTCGTCCACGGGTTCCGCGAGCGTAGAATACCGCGGTGCCCGGCCAGGCGGGTAGCCACCCCTTGACTCCCCTTTTCGAGGAGCGTGTCCAAACTTTTTCACCCTGGCCGTCGCGGCTGGTCTGGCGCGGCGTGGCGCGGACCACCCGAAAAAAGTTTATCGCAAAATGGCTGCCGGTATTTACGCGATTCGGGGGCGGAGGCTTTTTCCACACCCGCGCCCCTACCCGCCAGCTCTATTCCACCGCCGCCGCGACCGCCACCGCTTTGCCACCGCTACCGCCTCCGACTCGATGCTGGTGCTCGTGCTCATGCTCATGCTGATGCTGGTGCCGGTGCTGGTGTTGGTGCTGGTGCTGGTGCTGGTGCTGGTGCTGGTGCAACGGTGCGGAGCCAGAACGACCCAACTGCCGAGAAAGCTTTTGCATAATAAAACAGCCTGTATTTCCTCCTCCCTGCCCTCCACCAACCCCACCAAACTCTCACTTGCTCCAACCCCTAAAGCGTCCCATCCCGACGCCGCAGCCATAGCTACACGACCCTTCTCTTTCTCTCTTTCTTCACCCTTCTCTCTCGCCCTATCCCCATTCCTTCTCCTCGCTACCTCTGCCCTCCCCCTTTCCTTTCGTTTTCCCTGCACTCTTTACCATCCACCCCCTTTCCCTCTCTCTCTCTCTCTCTCTCTCTCCTTTTTTTCTCTCTACGGTTCTCTCCCGTTTTCCCGAGCCAGCGTCGAACTCGGGAAGAAAAAGTATTGGTATCCCGGGTACACCTGCGTGCATCGGTGACGGGTATCGTGAAAAAGAGGGAGAAACGTCGATCCGCGGAAGCCGGGGGCGAGTCGAAAAAAATGCCCGCCATCTTGGTTGCAGACGAATGCCTCCGCGTGTTCGCGCCCCCACACAATAAAGAAGTCGGTGAGAGCTTTTCTCTGTGACGCGTCGCCACGGGACTTTTTGCGCGACGCAACGGGAAACGATCCGCGTTTTCGGGACGGTCGCGTCGCGTTGCTCCGGACTGGATCGTATTTAAGTATTGCGTCTCCTAAACAGACGGCAGTACACTCGCACACCGCTAGACCACGTATACGAACGCGAGGATTGCAAGGGTCCGGAATTGAACCTCTGATTTCTCAATAATGTAAAGACGGGGCTTTTTATTAGTCAAAACCGCTAGATGAAAGATCAATCTAGAGGGCTATTTTCCACAAAAGTCCTACTTTTACGTCTACGACGCGTAATTCTCATTATTCCGCAGCATATAGTGGAACCGCCAGAAACAACGAACAGGCGACGGTGCTGCCGCCATCCGTGGCTGTCGATATGCTGTCGAATAATGAGAATTACGAGCCGTAAACGTAAAATTAGGACTTTTGAGGCAAATAGCCTCCTAGATTGATGTTTCATCTAGAGATTTTGACTATTAACAAACCCTGTCTTTGCATTATTGAATAATCAGAAGTGGAATAGCGGCGTGTGAGTGTACTGTGGTAACTGTGTGCAGTCACGCGCGAATGTCGTCTGTCTAGGAGACGCAGTCCTTAACTCCTAACTGGTGTTAATACTCATCAGAAACGTAACTATAATATACCAGAGTCCGTGGTACACACCTCGAATAAAAAAATACAAAAAGTTATATATTTAATATCAGATGAACGTCTTTGTATGTATACATAGGGTGAAGGTACCAGTTAACGCGCTCCATCAGGTTATCGGACACAAAACAAACTTTTTAGAAATTAATCAAAATAACATGAAGTACCTAGTACATATTACTTTATTCAAAAGCAAATCAAATGTATTAGATTGGAAAGAAAGTTCGTAGCGTTTACAAATTAAGAATCGTAGATAAAATTAAGATATTTATTCATCTGTTTATTAAATATCACGTGAAGTTACCTCGAATAAATCTATGAATAAATATATGAATAAATATTCGAATTTTTGTTTCAATTTGAATTCACAAACGCTACGAACTTTCGTTCCAACCCAATATTACGATCATTTTTGTTTAAGATATAGAAAACATTAGTACATTAGTACCTTAACCTTGAACCATTAAACCTTATTTCTCGCGACAACGCAATTTTTCATTTACGATTATAAAAAATGCTAAGAAACTGTGATACACCGGAGGATAATAAAATAATGATTTTATTCTGCTACGGCATAAAATAACTTAATTAATTAATAAGTTATCACAAATTTCTTGTGTCCGGTAAGCAGGACCAAAACTTCGGATTAAAACTTCATTAATATTTCTTTTGTTTTCTAACAAAATCGTCCAGAAAAATTCGAGCATACAGAAAAAGATTGATAGACGACCGTTTATCATAAATAATGTAAAATAAATTATAGAATGCCTTCAAATTAATCGAAAACTTCCAAGTCGTCACTAAATATCCGGTAACTGGTACCTTTACCCAATTTTGTTTTTGTGCAGCTAAAAATATTTCCATATTAGATAACCTAAAACGGAGTTTACGTGCTTAACTACTATGTATTTCTAGATATTCAGAATTCATAATATGAATTATTATAGGCTGTCTTATACAAGGAAAGATGAAACACAATTTTTTCGTATATCGAAACGGTAGTATGTCTATATTAAGTGGGAAATCCGTATCAAAGGACTGTTTCATTGCACCTATACAACAATAGCAGGCGTTATTAACTCTCTTGCATGGTCCAGCTAATAGAAACAATAATATTTTGTGTATTAAATTGTACTAAATTTGACATTTACCTGGGAACATTTATCTGTAATTTGATTAGAACATATACAAACTGTCGACATTAATTTCGAATATTAAATGAAACTGCAAATTGCTTTTTACCTGATTGTTATCCAAAATAATTTCCCTACAAAATACAGAAAAAACAGCAACTTAGATATGTAAAATCGAAATAGCAATTTTGATTATAAATTACGTTTGTATATTTCAGAGTATGACGTCTCCACGTGTTCAGTTCGCCTGAGAAAAGAGAAGCAGACAGACAAAACGAGTAGTTTGGTAAATTAGATTAATAACAATTAATTATGAGATTTAATAAATTGGTTACGTGACCGTCCTCTTCACGGTTTCACCAGACCGTCATTTTCTACTGCGGTAGACCACCCTTAAGGTTAAAAAACAGGAATTTTTTGTATTTAATTCTCTTAATCCCTTGCTGTAATTCAACGAGTCACGCTCATCCTGAAGATTTCAAACAAAGCCTAATAAATACGAATGTTATGCCTTTTTTTTCATAAATGAAATAAAATTTGTTTCGTTTGTAATTAATATTTAAGCATTAAAATAAATGTAGCCACGCAAAAAATATAAATTTCATTTTCTCTTCTCCGAAATTTTTGGGGTTAAAGACGTTTTAATCGCTGTAACTGTAAAGAGAATAACACGGCAAGGGGTTAGAGTTTCAAATACACGGTCTCCCTCAAAAGTCCCGGAACTGTAAGTTATTTCAAATACAATATGCTGATCAGTCTCGTTGGATCGAGTACGGCATCTACGATTTTGAATAGATAGACACGAATTTTTCTCTGTGAAAAGGCGGAGAACGAATATGTGCACGTAACAAATAACACACGAACGAACGACCTTTTCGCAACCCTGTGCGCTGCATCCGGCCGGAATCGCATCCCAAGATAATCGGTCGCGCTTCCCGTCCGCTGGTTGGTATCGCGTTGAATTTTTCGCCGAGCTCTCGGTCGCATTACTGGGACGTGGATCCGAGAAAAACGCGGGCATTATGGAAACACGAGACCCGGCCGTTAACGCGTGGATTGTCGAAATTCAGGTCGCGCGTGACGTTCACAGCACGCGAGAGGTAACAACGGTTTGTAACGCGGGGAAACTGGTTCGCGGATCGAACCAGCATGGCATGGCAGCGGCACAGAGAGCGCGCGCGAGCGACGCGGCGCGTTCCGTCTGAGCGTATCGTTCTATGTATAATCGTGCACGCGTATACATGTATAAAAAGTAGAAAACGTATCAAAAGTAACAGTCATCCGTCCTAGGGGTGAATCTACACCACATCACAATAACTCAATAACTATTTGTTCCCGACATACGGTTCCTTTCAAACTTTTTCTCTTTTCGATGAGTAGAAGGCGTTGGTGTAAAAAAAACTTTAACAACCATTTTTCTTTGCGATAAACAATTTTGCGGCAAGTTTCTCTTACAAACGTCCCCCGATCCAGAGGTGTAGATTCACCCCTGGGACGGATCACCATTACTTTTTATAGACCCTGTACATACAAGGTGCTCCATGCAACATTGTATGAAGAAACTTTTTCTAGAAAAGTTGTATAGTTTGAAGGGATATATATTTTTTGCTAAGTGGAGGG
>CM052195.1:1793184-1803746 GCA_028455805.1 Lasioglossum figueresi
ACTTGTAAGTACTTCGATGTTGAAAGGAATCGAATCTTTCACAAGTAATACTCGAATTTTGGAAATCAGAACTGCATAGTAGTTATTCATAAAAGTTTCGAATCTGTTCGACCAAGATTCGATTATACTTGCAAGTATTATTTCCGTTTACCAAAGTACTTGTAAAAGTCTAGTACGAAACACCACCTTTCTTTTCCTCTTATCAAACATTTTTTTAATAGCAAACGTGGTCTTGAACCAGTGATTCAAATCCGAATCCAGCGTTTGAGTAATCCTACAAAATAGCTATTTGTTGTGTAGAAAAATGATCGAACCATGCGCCGATAAATAAATTCCTAATATCTTAAAAGATAATTTACGATCGATATATATATAATAAACTATTTACTTGTAAAAGGTTCGAAACTGTCTGGCATAGGTTCGAGTATACTTAGAAGTACTATTTCTGTTTTTCGAAGTACTTGTAGAGAGTTCGAATTCAATCAATCAAATGATCGGACCCTTGCACCGAAAGCATTAACAATTTTATTATCAATCAATCATAGTTCGAACCTGTTTGCGAGGTACTTGATCCCATCCCTAGCTACTACCACCGACAATGATATTCTATTTGTTTCCGCTTTCTTAAAATTTGCCTGCAAAAATTATAAGTTGCATAAACATCTACAGTCTACTTATGAGATACCCGGGCAAGGTAGAAAGTGGCCAATTAATCTTTTCTAGCTTACAATTCACGATGTTCAATAGCAATAAGATTTGCTACCTGTCTCAGGAATTGTGCAACTAAAGAGAGTTATGACCTGGATTTTAAAAGTATAACTGCATACGGCGTACTTCCTTCAAAGGAATGATTTATGAAGTCATTTGAAGTAATTTTTTCCTTTGCGAAAACGTTCTCCGCGGCTTTGTCGAGGAGTTAATAACGAAAAACGCGGACCAATCAGAGCGCGGCTGCAGCGAACAGATTCCTGCGCGGCGTTGGCATTGGCCCAGCCCAGCATCTGTCCGCTGTAGCGACGTTCAGATTGGTCCGTATTTTTCGTGAATAACTCGTGAACAAAGCCGCGGAGAAGATTTTTATAAATGAAAAAGTTACTTCGATCGACCTCAGGAACTCGGGAGAAGTACAATATGTCTAGGTCACCCTGTAGAAGTCTCGCTTTCTTACGACGTACATACATAGGTTATTAATTGTTAATGAAGTTCTCAAGAGAAAATTTTCTTGCAGTCGGAATGGCCAAGCGGATATACACAAATAACACGGTCGACTATACTGATTTGAAGCAGTATGTGTATGTATTTTGCCATTAGAGGTATAAGTTAATAGCCGGAACATTCAACGAGACCTTTCACGATTCTATTCTAGAGCCATCGCTGATTGAACCGTCAATTCGTTTGTATATTTGCTTTTACCAATTCTCTTTTCATTATTAATATAGAGACCATGTAAAGAGTTAAAATAGGACATGAACAGGGTGGTCAGGTAAAAATATTTCATTGACTTCGATATTAAACAACAGCTCGATCAAACGACAATGGTATTATTAAATTGTGAGCTTGTACTTGTTGTGGTTGTTTACGAGTAAATATTCTTGCAAAATCGGTGACTCCAAAATGGGACATGAGTAGGATGGCTAGGTAACAATATTTCATTGACTTCGATATTAAAAAACAAATTGATCAAACGACACTACTATTAAAGCTGTTTAAATATTCTTGCAAAACTGGTGACTGAACGTTGTACAGGGTGTTCATTTGAAAACTTTCCAGCCGAATATCTCGAAAAATATGAAAGATATTAAAAAAGTGTAAAACACGTGTCCAAGGATTTCGAGGGGGAAAGAGGGGGGCAGTATCAGTTTTTTATTTGGATGGCGTTTTCAAGGTCATTTCAAGATCAACTTTGTTTTTTCAAATAGAAACCTATATTTTTTATTATATTTTTTATTATTTTTTATTAAAAAGACCAGCAATTTTCGTAGGATACTTTTTTTTATCTGCGCGCTAGTTTCGGAGATATTTAAAGAGAAGTAGAGCGAGTCATACTTACACCGCGAGAAAGTCTGTAATTCCTTTATAATTATAACAAATTTTGAAAATGTTCTCCGTTGTTTTCTAAACAATAATACAGACGATTCTCAAATTCTGAACGAACATTTTTAAAGGTATCTGTTGGAATAGCTCTACATTTCTGAACAATTCTACGACGCAAATCGTTGATGTTTTCCAGTTGTACTAACACGTACCGTTTGAAAACAAAATTATCCTGTATTGATCTCTTGTTTATGTTGTCTGTCTTTCAACATAAGATTGTACTATTCAGTCAAGTGTGAATCATCGTAATAACAGATACTATATCGTAGTACGATTAATTGTATAAAATAGTGTATTCTTTAAAAGTACGAGTAGAAATAATTTTTATTTATGGAGCTGACGAGTGTGCTCGTCGAACTGCTGCTACGGTTTAATGAGAGACATCCTGATACACATGTTTCTCATACGTACGTGTTACAATTAGTTGCAAAGTTTAAGGAAGTACGATCGGTGACAAATTTAAAAAGAAACCAGCCAAAATTCATAAAAGAAGCCGATCAAATCGAAATTATAGGACAGTTTACTGTGGTAACTGGTGTATCAGTGGGATCTGTGCACAAATTACTTAAACATAACAAGTTTCATCCTTATAAAATGCAGTTGCATCAAAAGTTATTGGAGGATGACTTTGACAGGCGAATTGAGTTTTGTGAGGAATTAACAAATATGATCAACCTCACTCCTAATCTAATGAAAAACATTTGTTTTAGTGACGAATGCACTTTTTTCTTAAACGATGCTGTAAATCGTCGTAACTGTTGTTATTGGATTGACGAAAATCCACATCTTATTAGAGAAAGTAATACACAATGGCCGGAAAAAATAAATGTTTGTGCAGGCATTTTAGGAAATGCTATTATAGGTCCTCTGTTTTTCAAAGAGAATTTGAAGGGCAATCTGTATTTAAACTTACTGGATGACATCATTTATCCACTTATAACAGAAAGTCTTGAAAACCAAAGAGGTGAAAACAGCAATTTTTTGTTAATGAAGAACTTTAGTACTTGGCCAGTGGTTAAACAATCGATTTCCACTAAGATGGATCGGTAGGAGAGGTGTTATTGAGTGGGCATTCAAAGATTTAACTCCAGTCGACTTCTTTTTGTAGGGAAACACTTAGTCTGTTGTTTTTAAAACACAACCAGAAAGCATCAACTATTTGCGTCGCAGAATGTACAGGAATGTAGAGCTATTCCAACAGATACCTTCAAAAATGTTCGTTCAGAATTTGAGAATCGTCTGTATTATTGTTCAGGAAACAACGGAGAAGATTTTGAAAATTTGTTATAGTTATAAAGAAATGACAAACTTTCTCGCGGTATAAGTACGACTCGCTCTACTTCTCTTTAAATATCTCCGAAACTAGTGCGCAAATAAAAAAAAATTATCATACGAAAATTGTTGGTCTTTTTACGTACAATAAGATCCCATAATAAAAAATATAGGTTTCCATTTGAGAAAACGAAGTTGACCTTCAAATGACCTTGAAAACGCCATCCAAATAGAGAAAACTGATACTGCCCCCCTCTTTCTTAATATCTTTCATACTTTTCGAGATATTCGGCTGGAATGTTTTCAAATGAACACCCTGTATATACAGAGCATTGACGTATTTTGTAATTATCGGATACGCGGAACATGGTAAGAAATGGAATATTCATACAGAATACGAACGTTTAGCTTCTGGCGATTCGACGATTGACGACATTGTCGTTTGAATAAAGAGATTCAAATGACGGCCGTGCGATAGAGAAACACTCTTCTTCAGATAACGATAAAAGATTCTAATCGCGAAACAAGAAAATATATACTTTGTATTAAAAACGAACGATAAACAAAGTCCTCGAGTTGTCAAACGGTTGCAGGGACTTCGCCGTGTATACATACATATAATCGTGCACGTGACTAATGACTGTTCGTACGGGTTCCAAGAGTGAACGATAGCAATTATCGTGCAATTATCGTTATCTATGGACGCTCGTGGATATATGGACAGCCAAAATCGTCACGCAGAATTGAAATTACGAAAAACTACAGCGCACAGTGGCCGCATTGAACGATCCGCGATCTCCGGGGGAAAAAGACGTGTTTTCCGCAATCGGGCGTGCTGGAAAACATCTGTTGGAAAAATATTTACCATTAGCAAAACATGCTCGCGATTTGTACTCGATCGTAAGCACAATTGGCCGATCCGCAGCACGGCGAAAACACGGTATCGGGCAAAATAATAGGGCGTTTCATATACAGAGTGTCCAAAAATTGATGCACTTCCTTGAAAGCGACGACGCCTCAGGTCATTTCAAATGACTTTTTCCTTTGCGAGAAAGTTCTCGGGGTCATTGTTATCGAGTTATTAAGGGGACATTACACTTTCTCGGTGGAAAATTTGAATAATTTTTATGGGACTGACAAAGGAGTGAAAAAAACATTTTTTAAGTCCATAATTTGTTTGACATACATCTTGAGCCTTCGAATACTAGAAAAAATGTTTATATAATTTCGTAAATGATTTTTTATACGGGTTTTTTGCAGCCTCATGGAAGTCATTGATCTGCTGGCGTGCGCGATTGCGGATCACTGAAACGTCTGAAAAAGATTGAATTATCCTTAGAAAAAGTATGACTATAGCCACAGTATAGACTAAAATAAATAAGATCTCTAGAATAAATCAAGAGATCTCGTAGACCTCTATCGACTACCAAAAAATATGACCACTGTGACCACCCAATCCCTCGAAACCCAACAGCTTTTATCCAAAATATTTTTGTTTGTCTATAAACGGACCACCCCGTATTCAAACATATGAAACCCTTCTTCTTTCACCCTGACCGTAGAAGCGACCCCGTCAACCGCGGTTCTCTGTAAAAAATACTCCCGTTTGCGGATCGCGGATCGTTCGCGGAATTTTTAATGAAGCACCGAGTGCGGGGGACGCAGAGAGAGAGAGAGAGAGAGAGAGAGAGAGAAAGAGATCCGCATCGTGCTCTAATGACTTTTAAATATAGTTTTCCCTGTAGAGGACGGGGCGGGTAGTGTAGGGGTGAAAGGGGTAGAGAGAGGGTGGAGCACGAGTACAAATTGCTCCTGTAAAATCGTTTCGATCGGTCACAGTCAACTGACGTTTCCGGTTTTTTCCTCAGTGTGATTTTGTGCACGACGCGGGGATTAAACCCGCGGTGGCGGCCACGTGAACTGGGTCAGACGCGCAAAATTTCCAATTACCAGCACGTGGACGTTCCGAATAGCGCGTTAAAAGAGCGAACACGGGACCCGTGGAACGACGGGTACCGGCAGCCGGACAGGGGCGACGGGGACGAGCTTTCGAAATGGAAATGAAAGGAAAACAATGGCTGGGAAAAACGAGAGACAAGAACGGCGGGAGTAATTGGCCGATCCATTTCGAAAAGCGCACGCGCGCGCGCGCATCGTCCACCAACACTGTTCCCCTGTCTCTCGTTGTCGGCCTATCTCTGTCGGGCCGTTCCCCGATGGCAATTATTGTCTCCTGACGTTCCGATACGGTTGCGCGCGTTATTAACGTCCGCCCGGTCCCCTGGCGGAATGGAAGAATAATATTAGAAACAAATGACGCGCGCTCGTTATACCCGGTCTCTCCCCGTTGATTGGAACGGTAAATCCATCACGTCCGACGCATTTTCGGGATTTTAATAAATATCCGCTGCCCTATCCGTCCACCCCCGACCACCACCTGTAATAAACGGCCCGATGTGATTTTCATATTTGCGGCCGGATCGTGTGCTTTTCATTAATCCGGAACGTCCGCCGGATATCTCGTCGCGTAAGACATCACACGAACGTGTCACGCTGTGGTCTTCTTGCTTTATTGCCCTTTTCGGTGGTGTGCGAGTGTGAAATATTGCTACCACGGAAAGGGTGGGCAGACGAGGGTGTCTTTGGTTAGATAAAAGTGGCAAAGTAAATATGCAATTATTATTGGCAGTGTTGGAAATGATGATTGTCAAAATAAGTTAATCAATGAAACCCAACACTGAAAGTGTTGAATAGGGATTGCAATACCGGTATACCGGTATTCCGAATACCGGTATTTCGTGCTATTTTGCAATTTCGTGAAACCGATATTTGCTAAGCTAAAATGCCGGTATTTTCGGTATTAGCTATAAATAATAAATATTTTTTTTGGGCATCTACTCTTATTTGAAATACGTTCGCCGATCACGATGTGTGTTTGCGCTTGCCGATCAAAGCACATTGCCGCGGTGACTGCTGAAGCCACTGCGCTCTTTTCGGTGTGGTACCGATGCCGCTGCGCTCTTTTCGGCGTGGTATCGATGCCGCTGTATTCTTTGCAACATTGTGGCGATGAACGACAACGTTTGAGACATTTTTCTGCCTACAGTGAAATAATGAAAAATAAAGAAGTATAGCTTCTCAGCCCCTCGCGGGGTTCCCCCCCCAGTGGAAGGGGAAGGCCAACTGACTTAGAACGGTCACCTTCGTCACGCTTAGATTGGGACTTTACTGTATAGCAAAATTTAAAAAAATAAAAAATCAGAAATAACAGAAGAATTGTATATATATATAAATTACGACTCGCAAGGGCCTCTCAAGGGGAAGAGGGGAGTGGGTTAAAGGCAGAGCGGGGGGAGGGGAGGATAGGGGATAGGGGAGGGTAGGGGAGGGATGAAATGGGGTAATGGGGAAATTTTGTAAATTTGGTAAATATTGAAGATATTGAGATGCGGAAATATAGAGACAGGGAGATGTGGATTTGTTGCAACATTGATGAAATATTGCAATTAGGGCAATATGCAATAGAAAGGTGCGTGTAGTAATTCAGGTGCAATAGGAGATGGATGAGAAAAATTAAGCGTGTAGTCTCTCTCTCTCTCACGACGGCGCGGGTATAGGCTAAGGTTAGCTGTAAGTTAGCTTGTAAGATAGTCTTAAGAATAAATGTATAATGCGTGGCGAGACGTAAGGAGAAGGTTGTACGGATTTGTAACCTCACGGGGATCAAATAAATTTATCTATCTATATATATAAATTACGATCGCCAACAGATTGCAAAAAACAAGGCAGATTGAAACGAGCGCCCGCGACAAACACGTCGGTCGTAAACTTCTGGTTATCCGTGTGCCCAATTTTGTTAATAAACCCGTTTTTCCTTACGGTTTTTCCTTACATACTTGAATCCTTTTGTATCCTAAAAGCCCCGATAATAACCCACTCGAGGCGCTTTGGTAGTAAAATGTGAGGAAACTAGAAAGATAGTTAACCAATTTGGCATGCGAAGGACTCGATGTGATCTGCTGAAAATGGTACATACTGTGTATTGACAAACATTTTAATGTTGAATTTACGAGCCTTATAAGCGTATTAATTTATTCAGAAGCAATTCTTACAAACTGTCTGCCCACTAATCGCATTTTCTACTTGTTTGGAAACATCGCTTGCCTAACATTCTACAACGATATTATCTTGAAATGATAAATTATTCCGAATTCACTTTAAAGATGCAACTACAACACCTATAAACCGTATTCATTTATTCAGCGCCAATAAAATAGCTCGTACACAAGCTGTCTTACTCACCTTTCTACGTGTCTGCAAATATCGCTTGCGTACGAGCTTACAACGATGTTATATTCAAATTATAAATTCAAGTGTACTTTAAAAAGATGTATATGATGATGACATTCATAGAAATAGACAAGGATATTAACGAAACTATCTAAATAGAAAAGGATTAAAACTCATTCCTCGTTATCAACTGCACTTAGAAAACAGACAAGCCTATTAATTTATTCACAGTCGATAAAGTAATTCTTACAAGCTGTCTGTCCTCTACTCGCCGTTTCTACTTTCCTTCAAGCATCGCTTGCATATCATTCTACAACGATGTTATCTTCAAATTATAAATCCTTCGTGCCAGCGAAGAACACATAACGTTGCCCGTAAATTGGCAAACATATTAACGTGTCGATATCCCTATTAGCCACCATAAAAATTCAATAAAATCGAAGCAGCACAGGTCTTTGTGAATGTTTAAAAATTAATTTTGTTGAGAATGCAGTTGTTTAAACCGAACGTCGCACAGTGGTCCGGGCAGCCGATCTAGCAGTTCATTTGGTAAAAAAATTACTTTCTAAATGTTTAGCAATGCCGAAAATGTCGATATTAATGCAATTTATTAAAAATTATAATCAGAACAAGCATTTAAAAATGTACATTTTGTAAATATGATTTTCGATCGGAAAAATTACTAATTTTCTTTTGTGAACCCTGCCGAACTTATTTAATTATAGTTCGTTGTTTATTAACCCTTTGCACTCGGAGCTACTTTAACACGTAAATTATATATTTCTTCTGACCTAGAATAATTCCATTCTATATTATTTTTCTCATTTTATGCATTTTATGCATATGAAATTGATGATGAAATGTTTAGTAATTAATGAGATACCGATATATTTAACAATGCAAACAATATTTTGAGTAATGGTGTAACAATGTTATTGGTGATTCTGAATTACCATTCGAGTGCTAAGGGTTAATTAAATAATTATTAATAGACTAATGAAAGTTGACGAAGTTATTTCCGTTTCACTTGAAATATCGTTTCAGTCCCAAATAATTCCGCATTTTTTAAAAATTGTAATATTTTTAGTATACTTTTCCTCGTATGATGTCGCAAGAAATATTTGCACCTTCGTCCTTCTTCAGGAATTATTATTGTTTAAAGTGTCACAAATACTTCAGTGGATATTGATGTTTATCGAATAAATACATATTGCTTTCGAAATGTCGATCACCTTCAAAAACGATTAAATTAATAAGATTTATTAAAAATTGTACCAACATTAAAAATCAATATTTTATGAATACCGGATTATAGATTACTGTTTATTTTAATACTGAACATGATTTTTCAGGCAGTTCCGACAATGACACTCCAAAAATGTTTCAAACAAAAGTTAATCAACATTTATCGGTCCACAAATTTCAATACAAAAAATGTTTTAAAAAATATTTATTAGGGCGGACCTTAGTTATATTTGGCGAAAATTATTTCGCAGATTTTTTTCACGACACCCCCTAGAATTGTGCCATTGGATGAAAAAAATAATCTGTGCGAAATTTGAAATTGATCGAATAACGGGAAATCGAGCCGCATCGACTTTGAAAATTTTTTAATTTTGTAACTCGTTTTTCTCCACTGCAGTATATTATCAGTATATATGTTTATATATCGTTGAATTTGTTTTTTACGCACTATAACAATATAGAAACAAAATGTAATATTGATTTAAAATAAAAACTCGTGACCTTGAAATTCTTTTGCATTATATTTAATTTATTAAACAGTACAACTTTTGTCTAAGAAATTTTTTTATATTTTTATAAGTAGGAAAGATATATATACATATACTTAAACATAATACATATACATTATACATATAATACAGTACATCATATACAAAAATCGATTAAAAGTATTTTTATAGCAAAAAAAAATGATTCTTTTAGAAAATTTCGTTGAAATATTTTGTCTCTTAACGATTGTTTCGATACATCTGGAAATTGTTTCCTATTTTCGGAAATAATACTGTTAATACTGCTGTTCATGATTTATTAGAAGAATGGGGATTATCCGACAAAGTACAAATACTGGACGATAGAAAGAGAAATTTTATATTTGCCTTGCAGGCACCCTATATATGAAATAATTTTACGTAGCGCATTTAATGAAAAAAAGGTTAAAATCATCAGGTACAAATGTTTCACTGTCTAAAGAATTTCGAGATGCTTGGCCAACAATAAACAAATTGAATTTCATACGCGGAATCGAAACCTAATCTGTTCGCGAAACAATTACAAATAACGCGATGCAAGAGATACTTCAATTTTCTATAGATGTTTTACAAGAATAACATCAACCAAGTGAAGATAATAAAGAATTTTTGGAGCTAATAATTATTTCCCTGGGTGGGACTCCACCAAAAAATATAAGATTTCGGGCCCCAGGAGCTTTCCACCACGCTTGTTGGATGGCAAAAGCTTTATATTGCTTAAAAATATATTTATTTAAAAATCAATTCATGTTAAATGTCGACGAAGAAAATGGAATTCGCAACATTTCTGTATTTTTCGTCAATATTTATATAAAAGCGTGGATTCCGAGCTCCAATGGCAGCGGAAGCTCCACGTCAAGATTTGGCATTTTTACAGAAACTGTATGCATACCGTTTTACTGACCAAAAACCAAGTTATGAAGGATTAAAAAAATTTTGCAACCATTTATGGTATTTATCACCAGAAGCGGTAGCGTTAGCATTTTTTAACAAAACCGTGGAAAAGAATACGAAATTACAAATGGTGGAGGCGCTTAACATTGAAGCCGGCGAATCATTTAAAAAATATAAAATAACTCCTCAAGATTTAGAAAACTATGCCGATAGAGGAATTGAACATTTTATTTCCCACGA
>CM052195.1:1803846-1821860 GCA_028455805.1 Lasioglossum figueresi
TATATTTTACAAATTATTTCCGAAAACAGGAAACAATTTCCAGATGTATCGAAACAATCATTAAGAGATACATCAAATATTTCAACGAAATTTTTTAAAGGGATCATTTTTTATTCATATAAAAATATTTAAAAAAAAATCTCTTCTTAGACAAAAGTTGTACTGTTTAATAAGTTAAATATAATGTAAAAGAAAAAGAAATTTTTAAAATGTTAATTTTTGATATTTCAAGATCACGAATTTTTTTTTGAAATCAATATTACTTTTTGGTTCTATATTGCTATAGTGCGTAGAAAGACAAATTCAACGATATATAAACATATACACTGATAATATACTGCAGTGGAGAAAACGAGTTACAAAATTAAAAAATTTTCAAAGTCGATGCGGCTCGATTTCCCATTATTCGATTAATTTCAAATTTCGTACAGATTATTTTTTCGTCCAGTGGCACAATTTTAGGGAGTGTCGTGAAAAAAATTCGTTAGTCGAAAAATAAGGTCCACCCTAATGTTTATCCTATAAAAATTCAAGGTCACCTTTAATTTTTAAAAATCAATATATACTTCTGACTTGATAATATTATAGCTGATTTCAAGACAAATCCAACGACCTACATTGTTCTACCCTTAATCTTCCAAGTAGTGCTAAAAACATTGTGCGTCATTGCCATTTGTACGATCTAAAACAGTTCAAGAAGTAATCCCTGTGATTTTAACTCTGCAATTTTGATTACAATGATTCAATTGCTTCGGTTCTGTGGGCTTTTTGGAAATATACAAAGTTTATCGTCATCCCCATTCACAGAAAATTCCAGAGCAGATATTTTCAACTTATTTGCGCCGGGTACACGTGCCGTTTTCCGTCATGCAAACATTTTGGTTACGTCGTGCGATGCGTGGCGCTGGTTTTAAGTATGTTTAGCCGAGGATGAAAACGTGCGATTGTTTCGCGAACGCGTCGGCTGAGACAGACGTATAAAAGCGAGCATGGTTACTGGCCGCAACACGCCGCGCCGGCCGTTCGGCAATAATTTCACCGAGAGTCGAATTAGAACTGGGATAACAACGGTTTCCGGACGAGTCGGCCCACAAATGTGCGATACGATGAACCTGCAGAACAGCTGCCTACCCTTCGATTTCGATGATTTTCAGATCTGTCGTTAAAATTTATATTTTAAACCACTTTTTCCTTCGCATATTGGCGGCGGTGTCGCTTAGTTTCCGTGATATTCGCGAAAAACTCTCGGTATCGATGCAGTGAATCCCAAAGATCCAAAATAACATTTTAAAATGTTTTTGGAAAAAGTCATTGAGTGAAAATGAATGCTAGTTATCCAATAAATCTCGAAGAAATTTTCTTAAGAACAAAGTGATAAAAAAATATTAACTCTTAACACTAATATTATTGCACCATTATTCAAAATATTGTTTGCATTATTAAATACGTTGGTATCAAACCAATTACTAAATATTTAAGTATTGTACGAGTTATTATATCAATTTCATGTACATACAAAAAGAATTGGTATAAAATTCAAGTTAAAATAGCTCCGAGTGCAAAGGGTTAATTTTTGATGTTAAATAACCATTTTAACTGATTATTCTTGATTACAATTTTTATTGATGCCGTGTGTAAAAGAATGCTTTTAGGTTGAAAGATAATGAACACCCTAAACTTTATAATTTTTTTTCTCGGTTGTTAATTAAGATATTAAGATGGGACCTTGGAAGGGATGATTCTTGAAGTAATATGAAGTAACTTCTCATACTTCTCATATGTTCTTATCCGACTTTCATTTGTTTTCATTTTACAGCGTGATTACAATTAAACAAAATTTCATACATTAACATTTCGGTTATCATAGTCTTATCTTAATGAATGTTCGAAAATACCGCCATTGACCTCTAAACATTTTCGGCTTCGTCTACGAAGAGCGGCTGTTGCACTTCTGTTTGAAAAAATACAAATTAAAAAGAAATAAAATGAAAATCGGATAAGAACATATGAGCTGTTTTACATTACTTTCCTATGTACAATCCAATCCTAGAATTTGGTCCGTTCCTCCCGACTCGCCCTGTATATTATAATATTATAATGTCATAATTTCGTTTGTTTTTCAGTTATTTAATAATGTTCCACCATTCCGATCATCTTGAAACTCTCAGATATATTAGATAGGCAATAGAACATTGTTCTTGAATTTTTTGCTAGGTGTCGCTCAAAGGGTTGCTTGCAATCCCAACCCCCAAAAAATAATTTTTGTTCTACCCTTCATGATTTGGTCACAATTGTGAAAAAAAACGTATAAAATGCAGGAGGTAAGTTCAAGTATTGTCGTTCTTTTCATCTTAATATATTAATTAATTATAATCTTAATTTTTGCAGGCAAATTTAAAAAAAGTAGGAACAAATAGAATATTACTTTCAGTGGTTGTAGCCTTCATAAATCTGAAATGAATAAAAATCGTATTAAATTCTGTGGAATTTTATATTCTAGCATTGTTCGAAAATGTTTAGAAGCCATAAATGCATACAGATACGCAATCTACTAATAACCAACATAACAAACAGGAATTTATTTCGGGTACCATTATGACCGTTATTTTATTTTGTCTACCGTTAATCATTATTCACGAGAACAAAGTTGTTTGGCTACAGCAAAAATCATAAAAATCCGCCGATCTTTCGATACATTCGAATGACCGTTTCGCGCTCGTTCGTTACAGCTGTAATCGATCGGCCGGGCGCAACCGCTCTGCGGCGGGCCCGCGATTCCATTTAATAAATGTCAGTCTCATTTTAAAGCCCCGTCCCATAAGTGAGCCGACAGTAATTATCGATAATGGGCGACGATAATATTTCCTTTTATAACGAAACCGTTCCGCCCGATTCGATTGTCGGCGATCGTGATTTCCGTCCTCTCTTTTCGGCCGTTCTCAATCCCGTTCGACGCGGACGTGCCGAGAGGGACAAGCATAATTCGATCGAATGGAAATGCGCCTCGCGTGATTACGTCGCGAAAAAAATTCGACGATTCATCGTTCCCCCAGTTGTCATACTTGTCGCTTCCGTGGTTTTACTCGTGATCATTTCGACGCGATTCTATGCTGACAATTCGTTCCCGAAGTTGTTGTACCCACATTGTGGTTGCATCGTATGATAAACTCAATTCGGCCTTTTGTTGCAAAAAATAGCAAGTAGCTTATTCTTTGTTGCAGAAAAAAGGAATAAGCTATTAGGTGTGCAAATAAGTTCCTTCCACATTTTTCTACGATCATAACTTCCGAATGAATTCGAATTACTTCCCGATTTTGGTGCCATCTGAAAAATGTAATACAACATAAAAGACGCAGTTTGTTCAGATCTACAAGTTTTGTTTAGCATATTTTCGAACGCGGTAAATAGTTTAGAAGATATCCCAGAGAAACGATTTTATGAGTATTAAATTAATTATTTTAATATTTAAGTCATGTAGAGCGCGTTTTCCCGTTATCCGATCGAGTTCAATCTTTGCACAGATTTTATTTAATTATTTGGAACATTTTTCGGGGGTGCCGTAATAGAAATTCAAAAGTCAAAAATATTAGGTGTGCAAATAAGATTCTTCCACTTTTTTCTACGATCATAACTTTCGAATGAATTCGAATTACTTCCCGATTTTGGTGCCATCTGAAAAATGTAATACAACATAAAAGACGCAGCCTGTCCAGATCTACAAGTTTTGTATAGCATATTTTCCAACGCGGTAAATAGTTTAGAAGATATTCGAGAGAAACGGTTTTATGAGTATTAAATTAATTATTTTAATATTTAAGTCTTGTAGGGCGCGTTTTCCCGTTATCTGACCGAGTTCATACTTTGCACAGATTTTATTTAATTATTTGGAACATTTTTCGGGGGTGCCGTAATAGAAACTCAAAAGTCAAAAATATTAGGTGTGCAAATAAGATCCTTCCACTTTTTTCTACGATGATAACTTCCGAGTGAATACGAATTACTTCCCGATTTTGATGCCATCTGAAAAATGTAATAGAACATGAAAGACGCAGTTTGTTCAGATCTACAAGTTTTGTATAGCATATTTTCCAACGCGGTAAATAGTTTAGAAGATACTCGAGAGAAACGATTTTATGGGCATTAAATTAATTATTTTAATATTTAATTCATTGGGGGCGCGTTTTCCCGTTATCCGATCGAGCTCAAATTTTGCATAAATTTTTGTTTAAGTATTTGGAACAATTTTTGGGAGTGCCGTAATAGAAATGTAAAACTCAAAAATGTTAGGTATGCAAATAAGTTTTTTCCACCTTTTTCTACGATCATAACTTCCGAATGAATTCGAATTACTTCCCGATTTTGATGCCATCTGAAAATGTAATAGAACATAAAAGACGCAGCCTGTCCAGATCTACAAGTTTTGTATAGTATATTTTCCAACGAGCTAAATAGTTTAGAAGATACTCGAGAGAAACGATTTTATGGGCATTAAATGATTTATTTTAATATTTAATTCATTTGGGGCGCGTTTTCCCGTTATCCGATCGAGCTCAAATTTTGCATAAATTTTTGTTTAAGTATTTGGAACAATTTTTGGGAGTGCCGTAATAGAAATGTAAAATTCAAAAATATTAGGTGTGCAAATAAGTTCCTTCCACCTTTTTCTACGATCATAACTTCCGAGTGAATTCGAATTACTTCCCGATTTTGATGCCATCTGAAAATGTAATAGAACATAAAAGACGCAGCCTGTCCAGATCTACAAGTTTTGTATAGTATATTTTCCAACGAGCTAAATAGTTTAGAAGATACTCGAGAGAAACGATTTTATGGGCATTAAATGATTTATTTTAATATTTAATTCATTTGGGGCGCGTTTTCCCGTTATCCGATCGAGCTCAAATTTTGCATAAATTTTTGTTTAAGTATTTGGAACAATTTTTGGGAGTGCCGTAATAGAAATGTAAAATTCAAAAATATTAGGTGTGCAAATAAGTTCCTTCCACCTTTTTCTACGATCATAACTTCCGAATGAATCCGAATTACTTCCCGATTTTGGTGCCATCTGAAAAATGTACTACAACATAAACGACGCAGTTTGTTCAGATCTAGAAGTCTTGTTTAGCATATTTTCCAACGCGGTAAATAGTTTAGAAGATACACGAGAAAAACGATTTCATGTGCATTAAATTAATTATTTTAATATTTAATTCATTTTGGGCGCGTTTTCCCGTTATCCGATCGAGCTCAAACTTTGCACAGATTTTATTTAATTATTTGGAACATTTTTCGGGGGTGCCGTAATAGAAATTCAAAAGTCAAAAATATTAGGTGTGCAAATAAGATCCTTCCACTTTTTTCTACGATGATAACTTCCGAATGAATTCGAATTACTTCCCGATTTTGGTGCCATCTGAAAGAGTGTTCTTTTAATCTTAAGAAGAGTCGTGATGAGCCCTCTAAGAGTTTTCCATCCTATGCAACAATTTCGAGTAATATGGCGTGCGAGAAGCATGATTTGCATCACTGGTTACTCTTTGCGTTCCAGCTTAGAAAATCAGCTGTTGGAGCTACTGAAATGATTTGTGCGTCACTGGGAGAGAACACGGTATCTTACAGAACATGCAAAAAGTGGTACCAAACATTTAAAGCGGGAAATTTTCATTTGGAAGACGACGATCGTTCAGGTGCACCGAGAAAGTTCCTAACGGTGAGTTAGAGGAATTGCTCAACGAAAATCCGACCCAGACGAAAGAAGAATTGCCTGAAATATTGGCAGTCACCAGACACTAAATATAAAATGTAATAAAATCTTGAATTTGGAAAGAAAAGGGTAATGAACTTATTTGCACGCCTAATATTTATACGCACAGAATCTAGAGTTTGGTAACAACCGTTAATATTGTTACTGTATGAAGCGCATGAAACGACGAGAACGCTGTATCCCCTTCCCGTAATCGAGCTACTTCAACCTTGTAGTAATCATAACACTATCATATTCTCTGTCCTTAATTTTGTGAACAGACAGTGGAATATCATACTCTGCTACCTACAAACGCGACACGAATTCCGAGCAACTGATGATACCGTGAGGACAAAATATTGAACTTTTTGTTTAAAGAAAGTATAGAGCTGTTTTATTTCATTAAATTACTATCGAATACATTTATATGAAGAGCGTAAAGTTCGTGCTCGGAAATATAGTCAACACGATGTTTTAACAAACTGGTAACGAGGTAAATTGATCCTGGAATTAATGCATTTCTCGTAATGGAGTATAAGTCAATGTATTTTCAGATTGTGCAGTTTCATAAATCTGCTGTTAATATTTCTTAACGTAACCAGGGATTGGTTAATATAAGGTAAACGTTGAAAAATATAACACTTTAAAACATAGCTGTTTGTTTAAAGTTTAAATGAAGTAATCAATAATTTCAAATGATTATTACGTTATTAAAGTAACTAATATAAGCTACATATAATCTTATATAGTTATAATTTATAATGGTTATAATCGTTCACGTTCTTGTGCAATTGTTTGTTTGCTATCGATATGTCTAACTACCCTTCTTTATTATCTTGAACACATTGGATGATTCCAAAAATTCGTGTCCGATTTGAAAATAAAACACAAGCTGTAACGATTTAGAACAACAATTTTTTTAACGAATTATATAGTCACCACTATTTTTTACAATTGTCTCCTGACGTTTACGATCCTCTAAAATGTGGTAAATTATCGGGAGGAACCATGTGTTTTCATAAAATTACTTTATTATTATTAGATTAACAATTATAACGAAACATCACTACTCTCGCACTGCACGCTTGCCACGTGCAGCATACCAAACATAACCCATACCACAGTCACGCCATCTCTCGCGCCCTCGCACACTCAATAAAAACAATCAACATTCCCATAAAAAAGGTCTTGGGTCTTAATGAATTATACATATAGTCACGCACCACCATTTTCTGCTATTGTCTCCCGACGTTCTCAGTCCTCTAAAACAGTTCTTGAGGTTTTTGAAAATCGAGCACGAATTTTTGCAACCATCTAATACCTCGTATGCAGTGTCTAAATAAAAGAAAATTAAGAAAAAAGACTATAACTTTTGCAGAAACGTGATAAACAGTAACGAATTGAATTTAAATGGACAGTAGGAGATTATTGTGCGATTGTGAAACGGGGAAGGGTAGAAGGGTAAGAAGTTGTGGGTTAGGGGGATGGAAAGGGCTTCCGAGGGTGGCTCAGGCGTTATAATGAATTCTTTTTGAATTCCATTACCGTCTCACGCTCCAATTATTCCCGGCGTTTCGAGGAATGATTTATCCCATCTATTGTAGGCCCTTCGTTTGAGTGGAAGGCGCAGACTATGGTCATGTTTCGAATCAATTAACTTGGTGACGTCAGTCAGTGCCACCATCCCCGTCTATTTACGTGATCGTTCCCTGTGGAAAGAGCTTATTGACTTGTTAACGTACGCGTCTTGCTGGAATTCGATTGAAACTCGAACACCACCGAGAGCCGATGAGAAAATTTCATTCGGTTTTAGTTGGTCATTTACAGTCGCGGACAATAGTTTAAGACGATAACGAAAGAAGCAAGTAATTATTTATTTTATATACAGTGGCCGAAATTTCTATAAAGTCATCTTCATAGTCGTAGATATTTGAAAAATATCACCGTTTTTGTTGATTTATCGTATCTGATCTTGTGCCTTGTTGACACTCGGATAGAGGGACCACGCACTCTAGACCGCTGTGTTCACTATTTACGTTTGTTTTGATTTTTTTCTGCATGATGCAGAACACAAGTGCGAAGTTTCTATAAAGTCACGTTAGTGTTTCTCTGGATTCCGAGCAGAGAACTACGGAAAATTTTAAATATCTTTAAAGTATTAGTTTTAGAAGTCATAGAAATCCTGTTTCTTATCATTTGATTCACGTGTATTGGAATGCCGAGAGGAAAAGTACTAACAATTGAAGAAATCGGTGCTTATAAAAATATGGGCTGCTTTAATCGTGCAATTGCTAAGGGAATTAATCGTTCGTATACTGTGATTTATAATTACATCAATTTGCATGAAAATTACGCGAAAAAATCATTTTAAAGGTGGTAATAAAAAAATTGTCGAAGAGACAACATTTGTTATTCATGAGGTCTGCGGCTAAGGAAAGGAAAAATGCAGCACAATTTCGAGCTGAGTTGGAACTTCCAGTAACAATAAGACGCGTGCAACAACTTTTAAATTCTTCTGGGCAATTCGTGTGGACAAAAATGCACCGTAAACCAGGCCTAAAAGAAGTACATAAACAGACCCGTCTTGATTTCGCACGGGCACATATGTCCTGGACGAAATAGTGGGAGTCTGTCATTTTTCAAATGAGAAAAAATGTAATTTGTGTTAAGGGATATGATGTTTAGTGGAATAAATCAGTTTAGTGAAATAGGTAACTTTACAATATAATAACTTTATTTTAAAAGAGCTAATGGTAACAGCACCAGGTATATCCTGCCTAAACCGACTCTAGTGTCGAACTGTACTCGCGACTCTTGTTTTGTTCGTCGCTCCGGCTGCCGATCGTCTTTTTGATCGTCGATCGTCACTTCGACGTGACGCACGCCACCCATTACAATGTTACAAAATTCTTGAGTTTTATTTTACAACATTTTGACTTCAACAATTTGGATGAGCCTGATGGCTGTAAATATTATTGGCACGATCTGAGAAATGAGAAAGTGTGACAATGAGTCGTAACTTTGGCGATGGTTCGCCAATGATATGGGCTGCGTTCAAAACTGACAAAAAAACTCCAATGTGTTACATAAATCACAAAATGAATTCGGAAAATTATACAGATTTATTAGACATGGCTCTAATACACCCTTTACAGAAAATATTGAAGATGACAATTTTATTTATCAGCATGATAATGCTGCGGTACACCTGTCGAAACACATAAAGCAGTGGCTTCTTGAAAGAAACATCAATGTTTTGCCATGGCCTGCTTGTTCCCCTGATATAAAACCTATTGAAAATATTTGGGGTATCGTTGCGCGACAAGTTTATAAAAACTACAAACAATACAACTCCATTAGCGAACTAAGGGATGCGGTGAACGAAGCGTGGGCGTCTGTTAAAACAGAAACGCTACAAAAGTTAGTTTCGTCGATGCCCTATCGTATTTTTAATATAATTCAAAAATAGGAGATTACACTAGATATTAAAATAGAAATAATAAAAAACAATCGTTAATTTCAACTTTATCCGTGTAAAACGAAAGTGACATAGAAATTTCGCAGTTTGTTCCGCGTAAAATTATATTTTTGTTTTCTTTTATCGATAAATGTTATACTTATGTTTCGAAATCGGTGCGTATGCTTTCTTTATGTAATCCCGAAATGCTACCAAATACAAATTTTTCATTGGTATGGTATAATAATAAGAATTCGTTACAAAACACAGTGACTTTATAGAAATTTCGGCGAGTGTACTATACTTATGTACTAACAGATTAATCACGTTTTCGCTTCTGAACGCATTATACAGGGTGGACCATATAAATGGAAACACCTAAATATCTTCCGTATTTACGGTGCTATGAAAAACCTCCTTAGGAAGAAATCACGCCATTTTAACCTCTTGCCTTACAATATCGTGTCTGGCACGTGATGAAGATTATGATCAGATTTCGATAAACACGTGTGTTAATAATTCCCTTTAAAAAGCTATTGGAGATCATATAGGCATATAATTTATGTTCGATCGCAAGGGACCAATCACTAAAGCAAGTAAGTGAGTTCCACCCGAAGGCTGCTCGAGTCGGCCGTGGAGGATGACGAGTCATCAAGGGTGTGTTAAACGGGAAAGACAGCGTTCGGCAATACCCAATCAACACATCGCCTTGCGTATATCAATGAACGACATTTAAATCAGCACATAGGACTAATTAGGAGCCTTCTTCACGACGGAGAAGGTTTCCCCACAAACGAAAGAAAAACAAAAGGTACTTCGAAACAGATGTTCCTCCTCCAAGAAACAATTACGACCAACATCGAGAACAAGAGCATTCTCGCAATCGTATCACCGTTCGAAACGAATGTTCGTCTCGTTGCTCTCTTTTCGTTATCGTTCTGAGAAACGTTTCTCTTGTCACTATTCGTAGTTGGACATCCTCCATTCGAGAGGATTAGGGAATCGTCGCGTCTTCCCACGCGTCTAAGGCAGAGTCTGCCAGGGCAGCCTTACCGACGAGTCCTTCTGGCAGACTCGGGACGAAACGTGGCTTCTTCAATTCTTGAAACGATCACCCAATATTAATTTGGCGGGTGATATCCGCGATCGAACATTTTTGATAAATTCTCTCTTTTTTTAGGAAATAACGATCTACAAAAACGTTCTATTCACTGAAACCGTAAAATAAATCACAGGGCAAGGAGTTAAGGGGCAAATGTAATGGTAAACAGCAAATTTTTTTGAGTCATTCTTTTAATAAGATTTAATAAGGAACAGTATATTTTTTTACGATAGCATGATAGATAGTAAAAAACTAAATTCCCTATATGTACCCATAAATGCCTATTAGGGTTTGCAATACCGAACCAAAAATACAATACCGATAATTATTCGGTATTTTTTTAAACGTTGTACCGGAATACCGGTGTTAGGAATTTTCAAAAAAGTACAAAAACACAGCTGTTTTTTACCATATTTATTAGTTTTATACAAAAAATAATAGACTATAAAAATATAAACTATTTTGTTACGTACAAATATGAAATAAAGGAACAAATGTTATAATCAAATATTATTAATAAGAGCAGTAAAATAATAATTTTTAACATTAGAAACAAAAGATATAATATGAAAAATAAACCATTACATAGTATTATAATACGATAAAGGAACAAAACGTATAGTATTATTATTAAGAAGATACTAATAACTAAGAGTAAATAGTATAGATGCTAAGATTATATATAAAATCTTGTTGTATAGTCTATTATCTTGTATAATGTCTATTATAACCCTTAGCACTCGAGTGACGCCTCTGAGGCGACATTAATAATTGCTGTACTATCGATTAAAGTATTGTTTACATTATTAGATCTGTCGGTATCTAATCAATTACTCAACATTTAAGAATTATATGAAGTGTTACATCAATTTCATATCTACCAAATTTAAAAAATCACACAGGATGGAAATATTCTAGATTGCAAGAAATGTTTAATTTTCCAGTTAAAATAGCTCCGAGTGCAAAGGGTTATTAGAAAAAGACATTAACTAATTTATTAACTGCATATTTTTGAAATGTGATTGTAAAAAACAATGCATCCATTGAACTGTCATTCAGACTGGAACGTATTTTACCACGCTTTTTCTGCACAAATTACCTGCAGTTGAAAATGTACTGTTAATAATGAGCGATATATAATATATATAATGCCTTGATCGGAAACCACACACATATCGTCAGCGGCGAACCCTTATAAATGTGAGGTTAGGTTTCAGCAAATGACAAGACAACAAACGATTGATGTTGGTACTACTGTAAATACGTATTTCACATAAGAGTAGATGTCCAAAAAACATATTTATTATCTATAGCTAATACCGAAAATACCGGTATTTTACCTTAGCAAGTACCGATTTCACGAAATTGCAAAATAGCACGAAATACCGGTATTCGGTATACCGGTGTACCGGCATTGCAATCCCTAGTGCCAATATATTCCCCAATAGAGCTGTACATTAACAAAGTCAAAATTGAATTTGATTTCGGTTATAGGAAATTATTAGAAAGTTTTATTAGAATCTGTTCAGAATCTTCATGACGAGCCAGACACTATATCGTAAGGCAAGTGGTTAACGAAGCCACTAAGAACATTCTCGTAAACGAAAAAGTTATTTTAAATGACCTTAACAATCTTAGCAAGAAATAAAAGCAACAATATTTTCTACATTATTAACTATATTCAAACTTATGCAGCTGTATATTATACATTACACTTATAACAACAAATGAGCAAAAGACAAAGGCAATAAACATTATTTAGTTACTTGAAATGAACAGAAATTCACACAACCGTAAGAAATTGCCGGGACAAAAGTATTCGTACAGCATCATTTATGTTCATAAACAACAGTTACGATGGAATCGGAACATTCCGATCAATGTAAACATTACATTAGTAGATGGCATGTTAGTTTAGTTAGTCTAGTCGTGGCCAGTACACGCTAACACTAAATACTTACAATATGGGGAGAAAATGCAATGAAACAACGTTCGATGAAAGAAAAATTATTATACGGTTATACGAAGAAGGTAAATCGTATAGAAGCATATCGGAAATAGTAGAAAGAAGTCGATCGACTGTACAGAGTATAATAAATAAGTATGAAAAAGAAGGAACGTTGCGGAATAAAGAAAGAACCGGGAGACCCCGGAAACTAACTGCGAGAGAAGAGCGTAAAATCGTCCGAACTATTAAAAAAAAACCAGATATTCAGGAATATATGCACAAGGAAGTTCGTCCGAAAACAGTACGAAGAGTGCTGCATCGGGCAGCATACGACAGCAGAGTTGCGAGGAGGAAACTACTCATCGGCAAAGTAAATAAAAGAAAGAGTGAGATTAGAATGTGTATTATTAGTTCCCCGTTTGGCATCAATTGCTGCTATAAAAAGCATTAGTGTGCAACTAGCTTACGAAGAGACCTAGTTTTAACCTATCGCAAAACCCTTACGAAAAGCGACAGAGCTCTGTTGGAGATTTTGGCCGGGACGCCCACGAAATCCGGCACACGAGGAAAAAATTAATTCACGCGATTAGCGTCGTAATTATTTCCTGAGAAGCCTCTCGAGGCGACCAGCGGCAACGGGACACGGAGGATTTCGAAGTTGATCTTCCCTCGTTGTTTCTCTTTCGGTCTCCGGCGGGCACCGTCTGCTAGCCGGCTCTGTTTGGTTGCCCGTTTCCGCGAAACTTGCTACACTCCTCCCAAATTAAGTGAAATCGTTCCGCAGGAGGAGCGGTCGTTTCGAGTTTTAAACCAGCGAAATAAAAACAGAAGGGACGAGTCGCTTGATCAGGAGTGGGGGGGAAAGGAAAAAAAGCGACGCAAGCAGAAGAGAAACGAACGACGGAGAAAAGCAGGAAAGAGGAAGATGGTAACCTTTCGACGTTTCCGATCAACTTCGTTCCACCACTACCGACCGGTCTACGCTCCTTACGAGCCCTCGAGCATTTTCTCACGCGAAAACGTTTCGCCGTGTAGAACCGCCGCGCCGAGCCCCGCCTCACCCCGCCTCGCCCCGCCGTGGAAAAGGCACCGCTCCACGGGAAAAAGGCAAACAAAAACGGCCGAGAACAGCACGGGGAAAAAGAATCGACCTCGTGCGGTTTGTTTGCTCCCTACATATACCTCGAGCAGGTTGTTTCGATATTACGGCTTTTCCACTTCATTTCTATGGCGCCCCGCGATATCGACTGCGCCACACTTTACCGCGCGGCCAATCAGTTTACCCACTTTCCGCGCGGAGCTTTCGTATCGTTCGCGAGGTGCAAGTGTGGTTACTTTATTAAATTGGATAGACAGCGAGATAAGAACGCTGCTGGCTTGTAAAACGAATTAAAAATACACCACGGTAGACCGGGGAAAGGTGATACGTTTTCCAATTTTCCATTTATCCAATTTTTGTTCGATTCGATCAGAGGTGGGCATCATTTGGCGAAACAAATATTTCAAATACTATTGAATATTTTAGATTTTATTTTGCTAAAAGAAAAAACAGTATTTTGAAGAAGACATACAATTTCGAAAACACAATATTTCTATTTCAACCATTTGATCCACAAATTGAAATATTTCTATTTGAACAATCTGAACCTGAAAATAAAATATTTCTATTTCAACAATTTGATCCACAAATTGAAATATTTCTATTTGAACAATCTGAACCTGAAAATAAAATATTTATATTTCAACAATTTGATCCACAAATTGAAATATCTATATTTCATCAATCTGAACCTGAAAATAAAGTATTTCTATTTCAACAATCTGAACCTGAAAATGAAATATTTATATTTCAACAATTTGATCCACAAAATAAAATATTTATATTTCAACAATCTGAACCTGAAAATAAAATATTTACATTTCAACAATTTGATCCACAAATTAAAATATTTCTATTTGAACAATCTGAACATGAAAATAAAATATTTATATTTCAACAATTTGATCCACAAATTAAAATATTTATATTTCAACAATTTGATCCACAAATTAAAATATTTATATTTCAACAATTTGATCCACAAATTAAAATATTTGTATTTCAACAATCTGAACCTGAAAATAAAATATTCCTATTTCAACAATTTGATCCAGAAAGTAAAATAATTCTATTTGAACAATCTGAAACACGAAATAAGATATATTACTTTTTGCATTGTTATAATACACTGAGAAACCGTATAAACGTACAGTGTATCTTATCGTTGAGAAACGATTTGCACTCATAAATGTATTGAATTCGAACCATTAATTTCAGCAATAATATTTAAAATTGAAATTGAAAATAAAGACGAAATACAAATATATTCAATATTCTTCAAATGAAATACTATTTTCAAAAATTACTGCCTCAAATAAATTATCTTATTCTCAAAAACGACTGCACGACTGTATTTACTATTTAAAATACTATTTTCCCCAGCAGTGGATTCAATTACGTAAGAAGAAGTATGCAAATATTCGTTGAATCTTCCTCTTTACCTAGAGGAGATCGGGGATAAGAGTTCTCGGGGTAAGTTATTTTATTTATTAAAAAAGGAGAGGAACGAGTGATTCGTTTCCAGTTGTTTTTGTTGTAAAAGGGGTGAAAGACACTCTATCGTCCATTTTTCTGGCGTCTGCGGTAGTGCAGCGTGTGTTTTTAACGAAGGCTTAGTTAGGTATCAGGTAACTAAATATTATTCGATGCTTATTTAATTTATTTAATATTGATGTTGTAATAGGTTTCATTGTACGAGTATATATAATATACTTCTTTTTTTAATCAACGATTGACGAGTAACTTCATCAATCGATTGAATCAAACATCGATTTTTCAATGATTAAGGTGGAGTGTTAAGTTGGCAAGTGCATTAACTGGTTATTTTTGTTATAACATGAACGAAATTTCTCTAGCTTGTATTTATTAATGTAGTATAAGTTAGTATGCATTATTCTACATAGATGTCGCTCAAGAATAAACGTGTTTTCCTCGCTTAAATCAACCAATGCCAAACAGTCACGCGAGAGGTACACGTACAACTTTAAGGTTACCCTGAACATGCAATAGTTTACAAGTTATTAATGTATTTTGTGTTGTTATTTTAGGTAAGTACAACAAATATTGATGTAGGTTTACATTAAATAAACCGTTTTTATTGTGTTTTTTTTAATTTATTCAGAAAAACACTAAGATGCTCTTGCCCCGTAAATATTACTACACGGGGCAAGTGCGTACTATCACGGTGGGGTAAGTGCGTACTGTATGGGGCAACCTGGGTTCGTTGACAACACATTTCACCGACGCTGTTTCCATCGACACGATTTAATTAATTAACTTTCGTCGACCCATGTTTTCATCGACATGGTCAAATCGTCGATACCATTAATACCTCCTCCTACCTCTAACAATGACAATCATAATTTATGCTCTTTTATTAAGTTCGATTTCCAGTATTATACAAATAACGAAGATTGGATTCAATTTTTAACATGCATCCAGTGAGTCTGCGATGTTTGCAAGAAAGGTTCAAAGAAACGGCAATATCAATGTGAAGAATGTCTGGATTCAGATTAACATGTGTAAAAATATCAATGAAAATCTTCACATAAGTGTATATTAATAATAATTATCATATTCATATTTTAAACTTTGTTGTAATATCACTGTATCCCCTTTCATATTTCAGCATAAAAGTACATGCTTGTTTAGAAATAGATAACCGTCTAAAACTAAACAATATAATTTAATGCAATAAAAATAATTCTGTAGCAGGCTTGTTAATCATTCTTTTCTTGTGCCGTAGCACTTGCAACAAGGTTCCAAAGCATTTTTAAACTTTGTTTTAATATCACTGTATTCCCTTTCACATTTCAGCATAAAAGTACATGTCTGTTTAAAAATAGATAACTATAAAACTAAACAATATAATTTAATGCCTTAAAAACATTTTGTAGCAGGCTTGTTAATCATTCTTTTCTTGTGCCGTAGCACTTGCAACAAGGTTCCAAAGCATTTTTAAACTTTGTTTTAATATCACTGTATTCCCTTTCACATTTCAGCATAAAAGTACATGTCTGTTTAAAAATAGATAACTATAAAACTAAACAATATAATTTAATGCCTTAAAAACATTTTGTAGCAGGCTTGTTAATCATTCTTTTCTTGTGCCGTAGCACTTGAAACAAGGTTGCAAAACATTTTTAAACTTTGTTTTAATATCACTGTATTTCCTTTCATATTTCAGCATAAAAGTACTTGTTTGTATAAAAATAGATTTCTCTAAAACTAAACAATATAATGTAATGCAATAAAAATCATTTTATACTAGGCTTGTTAATCATTCTTTTCTTGCCCCGAAGCACTTGAAACAAGGTTTGAAAGCATTTTTAACTCTGAGAGACGCTCTTGCCCCATTTTCGGGGCAAGCGCATAGTAGTTGACACTTTGTACAATATCCTATAAAAATGATAATTTTCAAGCAAAATTAGAATCGTACATACAGTAATGTCCAGATTACTGTCAAACACCCGTATTTTTGGTTGACAGTAATTTGGATGCTGGATCGTATTTTTGATACTTCAAAGGCGATTCCGAACATAGAGAAAGATTGATTGAAATTCAAAGGTGAAGCCGAACATAGAGAAGGATACAGTAATGTCCACATTACTGTCCAACAGCCGTATTTTTGGTTGACAGTAATCTGGATCCTGGATCGTATTTTTGTTACTTCAAAGGCGATTCCGAACATAGAGAAGGATTGATTGAAATTCAAAGGTGAAGTCGAACATACAGAAGGAAGAATGAAATTCAAAGGAGAAGCCGAAGTCTCCGAAGTCTCTTTCTTTCCAATACGCTGTCGTTCCTTCCGACCGAAACTGGAATCGTCGATTTAACCACTAAATACAATTGGAATTATATCGTGTTTGGTTTTATATTAATGAGAAAAATGCCAGAAATGCGATAGTGAAATTTCATTAAAAAAATAATGAAAATTTCGATTCATTTGAGTCAATGTGTGGTGTTTACACCGATATGCCAGTGGAGTGAGAAGGCACTGGACATTGAACCTAGTATAAACAAAGGACAGTAATGCGAACTTCACTGTGATATAGAATGGAATTATTCTAGGTCGAAAGAAATGTTTAATTTTCCATTTAAAATATTGTTTGCATTGCTATATATGTTGGTATCTAATAAATTACTAAACATTTAAGTATTGTGTGAGGTATTATATTAATTTCATATTCATACAGAGAAAAGAATTAATATACAGTAATGTCCACATTACTGTCCAACAGCCGTATTATGGTGGACAGTAAGGTTGGTATGTTTGATCGTATTTTTGTTACTTCAAAGGAGAGTCCGAACATAGAGAAGGACAATGAAATTCAAAGAAGAAGCCGAACATAGAGAAAGACAGAATGAAATTCGAAGGAGAAGCCGAACATAGAGAAGGATAGAATGAAATTCGAAGGAGAAGCCGAACACAGAGAAGGAAGAATGAAATTCGAAGGAGAAGCCGAAGTCTCCGAAGTCTCTTTCTTGCCAATACGCTTTCGTTCCTTGCGACCGAAACTTGAATCGTCGATTCAACCACTAAATACAATTGGAATTATATCGTGTTTGGTCTTATATTAATCAGAAAAATGCCAGAAACACGATAGTGAAATTTCATTAAAAAAATAATGAAAATTAAGAAAGTTGAAAATTTCGATTCATTCG
>CM052195.1:1832410-1848245 GCA_028455805.1 Lasioglossum figueresi
CATTTTTATTTTACTCCTGCTTCCCACAATCATTGCAGAACATTTTTTTGCATTTATGAAGGAAGTGGCTGGGTGGAATATAAAACAGTAAACGATTAGAACAATGCAATAATACTGTAATATTGTCTGTAATGCAATAATGTCGTTAAGGGATGAAATACATATTTATTTTACTCCTGCTTCCTACAATCATTGCAGAACATTTTTATGCATTTATGACGGAAGTGGCTGGGTGAAATATAAAACGGTAAACGATTAGAACAATTCTATAATATTGTAATATTGTCTTTAATGCAGTAATGTCGTTAAGATATGAAATACATATTTATTTTACTCCTGCTTCCCGCAATCGATACAGAACATTTTTATTTTGCATAAAGATCCGCAGTCTAGTAATAAGTAATAATGCGTGTAATAATTCTTTCGCGTGGAATCAAACAAACGAGGAGCAAGAGGCGCGCGGTTTCCTTGTGTTCGCGCCAGTCCATTTATATCCGAGTGATATATCCACTGGTGGCTTCTTCGAGAAACCCAGAGAGTCCGGCAACGTTTGTGCCACAACGACAACGCCGATAACCATCGGGACAACTCTCTCAGTCCACAATATCGTTTCTCGACATTACGGATGCAATGTTTTTCCCCCGGCAAAGAGTTAGCGAGGATGTCCCGGCCATTTCAAAGCCACGTAGCAACGCGTACATCACGAAGCGTCAGGCATTGCGTTTGATATTCCATGCCAGAGACCGTGGCGCGCGAGCATCCCGACGAGTATCGTTATCGCGAGCCGGTGAACCGCTTCAAATCGAATCGCAGTTACGCGACCAATAGCCACCGACGGGCCCGCACTATGTTTGAACGTGTTCGAGTCCGTGTATGCACCACCATTCATGCATAAGTCACTGGACATCTGGCTGATCGAAGAAAAATTGTAATTTCCCGAAAATTCCTTCAATCTTTTCGCCCTTTATTCGTATTAGTGCGAGCTACACGAATACTTTTCCAAAAGGTAGGGGAGACCGGGGCTAGTTGACTAACTTTTAACATATTTTCGTAGACAAAAGGTTTGCACATCGACTTGGGTATACAGATTTGAATTTCATCTACTCAATTTTCCTATAAATGCATAGAGATCCGCAGTCTAATAATAACAATACATTTTGACATCAACAAAACACAAATAAAACATATTCTTTTCTTAGTTATTTCAAAAATGGCGCATGACGTGCATACGCAATGTGCCCATGTACATATGAATTATTATCGAATAACGTCATCCACAAAATATGTGTAGTCACTGTATGTGAAATTGAACCAACCGGTACAAGACTGTTTCTTTTTAAAGTGTTAGAAGTTCACTAGAGGTAATGTCTAAACAGTTTCTTTAAAGATTGTCTTCCCTACGCTCGAGACAACGATTTTTAAGCGTTCTATCTGTTCCGAGTGCGAGAGTGATTCGGAAAAAGCAAGTTCGTCAAAAACCGTTCGTCTAGTCGCAAGAAACACCCTGTACATCTCGTAGAGCCGACGCTCGCGCTCGCACGGCTCCGCACACGTGCACAGGAACCCCCTATCGAGCCCATCGGTCACGGGTATTGAAATAAACAAACAAGCGTCGGGAGCAATATCCCACTCGGTCAATATTTACCTGACGGTTAGTCGACTAGAGTTCCCCGGCAGTGGCGTCGGCCACCCCCGCCTCATAGCCGGCATCTCTTGCGACTAGGTATCGTCGGTTCCCTCTTCTTCCGTCATTTGTTTCCTCTTCTTCTTCCTCGCGGCACCTTCACCCCCGTTGTCCTCGTCTCCATCCGTCCTAAAATCCTGTTTCGTTTTCGTCGAACTCGGTCGTGGTTCCTCTTCCCTACGAAACGGGGTACGGCGGCGGGGACAGGGGGCTTGCCGAAGCTTCGGGAAGGACGCGCAAACGGTGTTCGAAGCGAAAGGAGAATGAAGACAGAGGACGTGGGAGTAGACAGAAGCGAGAAGAAGAGAGAGAGAGAGAGAAAGGGAAAGAGAGCGCGAGAAGGGGATGGAAAGAGCAAGAGGGAGACAGCGGAGAAGGCAGGGGGCGAAAAGTAAACGGCAATGTAAACGCGGCGTTTACATTTACGTGTTTGCCAAGCAACTCAAATATTTCGTGCTGTGTGCCCCGAGTGTCCGCGTCTCTGCGAGCGCGTCACTCTCTGTGGTGGTGTGCGCAAGCACGTAAACCGCACGTGTGTGCTTTGCGTCGGTGGATACCCCGGAGTGCGCTCGAATGCGTGAACCACCCGCGCACGATGGTGTTCGTGCGAACCTGCAGGCTACGACAACGACGACGACGACGGCGGCGACGTTTCAGCTACACGCAATGTTTATCGAGGCCGAGACCCTTCTTTCTTTATTTTCGCTTCACGATGTACCTGCCCCTCCCCCATACTCTCCCCTCTTTCACCAACCCCTTTTCTCTCCCCGTTTCTTGCCGTTCTTCTGGTTACCGTTCCGTTCTCCTCTTTTTCTGCTACCGCAGACCAGATACCAGACCCTTTCCGGGTCTCGTATCTGCGGACCACCCCGGCTACAAGCTTCCCGTCTTGGTCGAGCACAGCAGCATCGCCGATCGTTCGTTCGGGTCGGCTTGTATCGGTTTTTCGAGGAAAGGTTTTCCCTGCAATATTCAATTCGATCGGTGCAACCGGAACGCAAGTGGTACGCCTCAATGGTAAGCGATACTGTCTGCGGAAACGTGCTCTGTTCGCCTCGCCTCGCCTCGCCTCGCCGCGTCTGACCCCGCCTCACGACCCTGCGCGATGTATCTTCTCCGGTGTGGTTAGAAATTCGATTCAAACGAATTTCCGTGTTCCCACTTGGTACATACTGTAATCGGCCCGACGAAACGGGCCTTTGACTTTCCCCGGAGCGAAGTTTCTTGCGCTTGGACCTTATACGCTACGCGACAAAAAGATAGCGCGCTATCCAATTTTGTAAATTCTCGCAAATGTACACTCGCCGAAATTTCTATAAAGTCACTGTGTTTTGTAAGGAATTTTTATTATTATACCATCCCAATGAAAAATTTGTATTTGGTAGCATCTCGGGATTACATAAAGAAAGCATACACACCGATTTCAAAACAAAAATATAATTTTACGCAGAACAAACTGCGAAATTTTTATAATGTCACTTTCGTTTTACACGGATAAAGTTGAAATTAACGATTGTTTTTTTTATTATTTTTATTTTAATATCTGGTGTAACCTCCATTTTTTAAAATTATATTAAAAATACGATTGGGCATCGACGAAACTAATTTTTGTAGAGTTTCTGTTTTAACAGACACCCACGATTCATTCGTTGCATCCCTTAGTTCGCTAATGGAGTCGTATTGTTTGCAGTTTTTGTAAACTTGTCGCGCAACGATACCCCAAACATTTTCAATAGGGTTTATATCAGGGGAACAAGCAGGCCACGGCAAAACATTGATGTTTCTTTCAAGAAGCTACTGCTTTGTGTGCTTCGTCGCGTGTACCGCAGCATTGTCATGCTGATAAATAAAATTTTCATCTTCAATATTTTCTGTAAAGGGTATTAGAACCATGTATAACAAATCTGTATAATTTTCTGAATTCATTTTGTGATTTATGCAACACATTGGAGTTTTTTTTGCTAGTTTTGAACGCAGCCTATAACATTAGGGAACCACCGCCAAAGTTACGACTCATTGTCACACTTTTCTCATTTCTCAGATCATGCCAATAATATTTACAGCCATCAGGCCCATCCAAATTAAATTTTTTCTCATTTGAAAAAATGACAGACTCCCACTCTTTCGTCCAGGACATGTGTGCCCGTGCGAAATCAAGACGGGCCTGTTTATGTACTTCTTTTAGGCCTGGTTTACGTTGCATTATTGTCCACTCAAATTGCCCAGAAGAATCTAAAAGTTGTTGTATACAGGGTGGGGCAGTAACTATTAGCACCTCAGATATCTTTGAAACTATAAGTTTCACAGAAATATTTGCTGAAACAAAATTGCACAGTAAGAAGGTGGCCATCCGGTGGCGATAGTAGTTTTTTTGCAGGTGGACGTACTTCGGACATTTGAAGGTCACCTCCATTTTTTTTAATGGGTCGGTATGTTTTGGCTTCCGTACCACGATAGAGGATCTTAAAACGAGTTCAACGACCTATTACATAAGGTCATTCAAGGTCATAGAAAGTAAAGAAATGCGATAAGAAATCGCGTTGCGTTTTGTCGATGGGCTATACGTCAGATTCAAAACAATGAGTCTTTTCTTAATACCGTCTTATTTACCGATGAAGCAACATTCACAAATCACGGGAATGTTAATTTACACAACGTGCATTTATGGGCAACGGAAAATCCACATTGGCTGCGACAGGTTGAACATCAAAGACAATGGTCTGTGAATGTATGGTGTGGTATCATAGGTGATAAAATTATTGGTCCTTATTTTATCAATGGAAATTTGAATGGCAACATCTATGCTAATTTTATTAAGGATACATTGGGTCTTTTGCTAGAAGAGTTACCTTTGCTTACACGACAAACCATGTGGTACCAACGTGATGGATGTCCTGCACATTATTCATTGATTGCGCGAAGGGAACTCGATGAAAAATTTCGAAATCGTTGGATTGGACGCGGCGGTTCGATATCGTGGCCAGCTCGTTCACCAGACTTAACACCTCTAGATTTCTTTCTGTGGGGAACACTGAAAGAGAAAGTGTACAAAGAAGTACCAACTACGTCCTACGATATGCAACAGCGAATTATTGCAGCCTGTGCGTCAATAAGTTCTGACACCGTAAGACTTGCAAGTCAATCGATCGTAACAAGAATCCAACAGTGCATCGACAGCGATGGTCAACATTTCGAACACCTACTATAAACATGTTTCGTTTGCTACCAAAACCATAAGTATTATCGCATTTCTTTACTTTCTATGACCTTGAATGACCTTATGTAATAGGTCGTTGAACTCGTTTTAAGATCCTCTATCGTGATACGGAAGCCAAAACATACCGATCCATTAAAAAAAATGGAGGTGACCTTCAAATGTCCGAAGTACGTCCACCTGCAAAAAAACTACTGTCGCCACCGGATGGCCACCTTCTTACCGTGCAATTTTGTTTCAGCAAATATTTCTGTGAAACTTATAGTTTTAAAGATATCTGAGGTGCTAATAGTTACTGCCCCACCCTGTATGTTAAGAACAGTTATGGGGTAAGTGCCGCGTGGTTCCTCACAGTCCTCTTACCAAAAGGCATTGCCTTCCCCACTCCGTGGCCAGATCCTTCAGAACCATGTGTTCTTATTATTGTTTAGCAATAAGACGTCGGGTCGCTTACCTTTTCTAAAGATCTCGCTTTCAATACACAATCATTACCTGAAGGACCCTGCGCGGTCTTCAGTTTATTGCACCGTATGGCATTGGAGCTGTTTACTAAATTCACGGCCACTCGCACCATAAACCCCTGTCATAAATATATGAAAAAAACAATCATTCGTTTGGTCGCTTTTCCCAGAACTCCCCTCCAACCGCGCTACCGCTAACATATACGTCTTGTCGTTACTGGAAGCTCCAATTCAGCTCGAAATTCTGCTGCGTTTTTCCTTTCCTTAACCGCGAACCTCGTTAATAATAAATGTTGTCCCTTTGACAATTTTTTATTACCACCTTTAAAATGATTTTTTCCGTAATTTTCATGTAAATTGATGTAATTATTAATCACGGTATACGAACGATTAATTTTCTTAGCAATTGCACGATTAAAGCAGCCCATATTTTTATAAGCATCGATCGACGCTTTTTCTTCAATTGTTAGCACTTTTCCTATCGGCATTCTAATACACGCGAATCGAATGATAAGAAACAGGATTTCAACGACTTCTAAAACTAATACTTTTAGAATACTTCAAATTTTCCGTAGTTCTCTGCTCGGAATCCAGAGAAACGCTAAGTGACATTATAGAAACTTCGCACTTGTGTTCTGCATCGCGCAGAAAACAATAAAAACAAACTTAAATAATGAAGGCACAAGACCAGATACGATAAATCAACAAAAATGGTGATATTTCTCAAATATCAATGAATATGAAGATGACTTTATAGAAATTTCGGCCAGTGTAGTTGAATAACTGTAGTTCTCGCATGATGTATCGTTGCTCGGTTAGTAACAGGTTGTATCTGTACAGGGTAAATGCTTGTTTTCTGTCTATGGGTTTACGGTCGAGTCCAAAACGCAAACAGTAGGGCTGACTGTTGCGTCAACGCGATAGCCCTGAGTCAAATTTGTATGTTTCCGGTTAGCATCGAGACGTCAAAGTGTTCGGGTCGACAAGTATTTAATATTGTGCGTGCTCTGGAATTGAAATATTGTGAAATTTTCAATGGGTCGCGATAAAAGATTGACTGGTCCTGAAATATTAACAATTCGAAATTTGTGTAAAGAGAAATTTTTTTAACATTGTTAACTAGGAGTGTGCAGACTGTCTTATGTATCGGACGTCCGAGTGTTCGGGTTGGGTCCGTCGGAGTCGGACGGTTTCGGTCGGACGTCCGTAACAAACGAACGCTCGGGTAGTTCGATACGATTGCGATTTCGGACCCAGACCAATTTCGGACACTTTAACACCTTCAAGTAGTTCGACTAACGCAAGCGGCTCATCGTATATACAAAATTTAAATTATAATCTATTTTTAATATAAAGTTACATTCAATTAATTGTTCCTATAGTACTCTATCAAGCGTTTAGCACTATAAATAATGTAAATGCGTAAGGGAAACTAATTTCTATGCGCAAAGAGGGATACACAAAAAGGTTTAGATAAACAACTGTTAACAAACTGTTGCCTGAAAATGTACAAGAATTATGTTTTTTACGTGCAAATAAAAATATGGAACTATATCTAAAACTTTTTGTGTTTCTCTCTTTGCGCATAGAAATTCGTTTCCTTACGCATTTACATTATTTATAGTACTAAACGCTTGATAGAGTACTAGAGAAACAATTAATTAAATGTAACTTTATATTAAAAATAGATTATAATTTAAATTTTGTGTACACGATGAGCCGCTTGCGTTAGTCGAACTACTTGAAGGTGTTAAACTGCCCGAAATTTTCGGTCTGGGTCCGAAATTGCAATTGCATCGAACTACCCGACAGTATCGGTCCGTCCGAGAGTATCGGACTATCCGAGCGTTCGTATGTTACGGACGTCCGACCGAAACCGTCCGACTTTTTCCGAGTCCGACCGAATTCGATATCTCGGACGTCCGCACACCTCTATTGTTAACCCTTTGCACTCTTCCGACCTAGAATATTTCCATTCTCTATGATTTTTTAAATTTGGTAGATGTGGAATTGATGTAATACCTCATACAATATTTAAATCTTTAGTAATTGATTAAATACCGACATATCTAATAGTGTAAACAATATTTTAAATAATAGTACAGCAACTTTTAATAGCTCCTCGGAGGCGCCACTCGAGTGCTAAGGGTTAAAATAGCGAAACTGTTGAATCGTTGTCGCAAAGTTAGTTACAATTTCGTCAAAAATGTAGACGAACATGGAAAAAAGGGGCGTAGGTCGTCCAAGAGTGACAACCGAGTGTCAACGGCGTGCAATTTAAAGAACTGCATCGAATTCTGCTGCTACCGTAAGGGAAACGAACGGGTAAACCACGTAACCGCGCTTCGACGCCTCGACGTCTCATTATTAGTACAGCATTATCAATTTCCCCGGTTACGTTAGCGACGGGCCCGATAAAACGAAAGTGTTCCGGGCGCGCGGTGCAAACGCTGACATTATAACGCGGGCCGCGTCTGCCATGAAAATCGAGCTGTAATCTCGATAAGACGGTCTCGCAGCCGGTTCCCGATTGAAATTCACCTGGCGTCGTGGTATGGAGTCATCGGAAACCAAAGAGGGTTGGTGGGGTTGCTCGAGAATCCTAATTTGTTCGTAACTATCCGCCGAGCGCTCGCGGGTGTGGGTGGAATCGTGGAAGGGGTCGAGGGCGACTGAAAATAATCCGGTAGCTGCAGTAGAGCGTGGAAAAGCTCGAGGGTGAGTTGGTCGACACGAGTACGCAGGGTTGGCCGATGGTAGAGGGTGGCAGGGACGGTTAAAGGTAGCTGGAACAGACGGGAGGGGGTGGAGGAGGAGAAACAGGCGAAGAAGAGTGTGCACGGCACGGAGAGCCGTAATTCCTTCATGGAAAATTCAAGGTTTTTCATTAGCGTCCCTCGTTTCCCCTTATGGCGGGGTAGTTCGCCACTCGAGCCTCGGCTTCACACCCCTTTACCCTGCCGGGGAGCCGGAAAGTTTCGGCCGCTCGCGCGCGCGGCGGAAAACTCGACGTGGCGCATATTTCATATATTATTTTGCGCGACGCCGCGCCGGGCTCGGAGAAGCATAGGGTTGGAGGGTCGAGCAGGGCCGAACGAGCGAGCGAGCGAGCGAGCGAGCAAGCGAGTGGGTGGGTGGTTTGCCAACAGAACTGAACGTCACTGCTGCAGGGTGTTTGCGCGGCCCTCTTTCACGCTACAACCTTCCTTCCTCCGTTCTATCAGGGCCTTCTATCGCCGTGGAACAAAGAACGCTGCGCGCCCCTACCACCTGGACCGCCTCCGGCGTTAATATTTTAAGCATACTTTTCTACCGCCAACCAGGTCTTTCCCTTCTTTCTTCGTTACCCTCTGCTACTACTTTCCTCGTCTCCTTTCCGCCGTTTCCTTTCAGATACGGCAAGCGGTTCTTTCATTCTTCCTTGGCCGATCCACGGTGTCTTTTCCAACAGGAAAGACAGAGAGAGAGAGAGAGAGGGAGAGAGAGAGGGAGCCAAGAAACGGAGCAGGAGAACGCGAAAGAGAAACGCGCGGCGAGCAGAAAAAGAGGGACTGAATTTTGCAAGGCAAATTAAGTGCGCGGTTTCACGACAGTGGCTTTCACACCGTCCCGAGACTCGACCGGGATCTGAAAGGGATGTTCCAAGGGGACAGCCTCGTCCTACCCTCACCGAGGCGAACCTACCCCGCGATTACGTACCCAGGACCGTAATGTGTCTCGAGAATATTTTCCCCTGCCCCCCTTTTATCCCTTCCCAAAGGGGTCACCTTTGTTTTCTGGCTGGTTTTCCAGGGGAAAATCCGATTTAAATATCGAGGCGGGACAAAGAGTCGGCAAAGTATGGGGCCGGTAAATAAGGGATTCGATTGGACGTTCGAAGATCAAAGGCACGCGCGCGGCTCAACGAAAAAGTGCTGAAAAGTCAAAGGATTTAATAATCGAGCGCTTGCCGCACCGTGAACGCGATTCAATTTTTTCGAGCGATGGTGTCTCGATACGCCTGATGCCTCCCCTTCCCCCGTCTCCCTCTCTCTCACTCTCTCTCTCTCTCTCTTTCTCTCTTTCTCTCCTCGAGTTTGAGAGCCCTTTCACACCGAGACACGCGAATTCGCGCTAAGGGCATGCGGTACCTGAACCTCGAGTCGGGACGGGATTGGAAGATCACGAAGAAGCGTCATACTTATTCGAATACTAAAACTTTATGCAAAATAAAAATTGTCTGCGCTCACTGCAAGATACAGGAGCCACAGAATGTCTTTCTTCCCTTAATCATTGGAGTGTGTTGGAAGTACTGTATTGACGATCTTCGATTTTTTAAATCTTCTCCTGTTTCAAATTACCGGTACACTAAAGTCAAACAATTCTGTTGTTCGAATCGTTGCGTAAAATTAATGCACAGACCTGTGGCCCGGTATAATTGTGTTTCCGAGGTCATTTGAAGTAACTTTTTCGTTTGCAGAAATGCTCTCCATAAGTTTCTTAAAGTGTTATCGACGAAAAACAAGGGCCAATCAGAGCGCAGCTACAGCGAACTGATTCCAGTTCAGCCAATGCCAACCGGCCGGTATGTAGCCGAGCCGGCAACCGTCTGCCGTGGCCGTGGTCCGATTGGTCCGAGTTTTTCGTTAATAACTCCTAAACGAAGCCGCGGAGAACATTTCCGGAAACGACGAAGTTACTGCAAATAACATTCTGCGAGTCAGAAATCACTCTTCTCGAGGAAGCAGGTACAACATTTCTGGGTCACCCTGTATACGCTAAGCATATACAGTTTCCGTGAAACAATATTATTTCCCATCTTCCTCCTAACCTAACCTTCCCCTCCACGCGTATGAGACACACATTCGATTCCCGAGCGTGTATTTCATACCCGTGAATGCAACTCTGGTATGGGACACGCGAATCGCGCGATTCGTGCGTCGCCGTGTAAAACGGGCTCTAAGAGTTTCCGCGCGGCTGCTCGCAGATTTCCCGTCGAACGATACGTCATCTAAGTTTCCGAAAGTAATTTAACTTTTTAATCTAGCCGCGTTAAATCGACCAGCGCGGCGCGGCGAGACGGCGAAACCGCGGCCCGCTTTGTCCGCTTCGCGGCATTAATGGCGCGACAAAAATGTTCCGTCCCGATCGATAAACCAACCCCTCCTAGCCCCCATCAAATATTTCGTACCTCGGGGAGAAACTTTTCCCGAATGCGACCTCCGGTACGTGCGCACCTATACGCCGCCGCTGCCGTGGCCATACCTATGAATAAATCGCGCTCGTGGTTAAGAAGTCATGGAGAACCGAGTCACTTTTCATTCAAACTTTTATGACTTTTCCACACGACAACCGCTTCCGACGGCCACACCGCACCCCCCGTCTCTGTCTCTCTATCTCTGTCTCTGTCTCTCTCTCTCTCTCTTCCTCGCTCAGCCTGTATGTCGTCTTCTTTCGACCATCACTACCACCCCCTATCTCGCTCCGTTATCGAACGATCCGTCCCGTCGTTGCGTTATTTGCCCGTCGTTCGCCGAATCTCTAACCATTATCGAGCGGTCGAGACGACGCGACGCGACGCTCGAGTTACGACGCTCAATGAAAACTGAGTCGACCTACTAGCGGTATTTTCGATCGGGTCGTACGCGAATTTGCCGAGGATAGTGCGGTGAAGTGGAGCTTATTCTGACAAGGGTTGATTCGGATATGGCTCCCGACGATTTCTGTGACATCGGCTCGGTCAACCGTTCTCTTCATGGACATTCTCGTTCTCTGGACATTTCTTGTGATCCTGATCAAATACGTTTAACCGTTTTAATGCCATACATTTCTCCAAACAAAATCGTAATAAATAAAGTGTTTATTTTTATTCAAATCGAAGTCATGCCTCGAAATATCGAGTCGTGTCGGGAATAGATTTTTTCAGGATCGGGACGGGCACACGAAAATGTCGAGATTCTCGAATTTATTCAGATTCCCGAAAATGTAGGAATTCTCAAATTTATCGAGATTTTCGAAATAATCGGGATTCTATACATAAATGATTCTTTATATCTTTCTATTATACGGAGTGTTTCAAAATTTCTTGAACATCCGGAAATGAGAGATTCCTGAGATCATTCGAAGCGACATTTTCCTTTGCAAAAATGGCGTCCGCGGGTTTGTTAAGGAGTTATTAACGAAAAACACGGACCAATCAAAGCGCTGCTACAGCGAACGAAAAAACAGACCTTCTCGTATTGATTTCTAATAAATGTGTATTGCTTCCTAAATGTCCATCAACATCGAAGCTGAAAAAATTAATGTTCGTCCACAAAAACTATAGTTAATATAAATTCACAAAGATAGACATTTGGGATGCAGTATTTTTCAGCAAAAAATTACTTCTTTTCATCGAGGTGTCCCGATTACCCTATTTAATATTTCTTCTGGCTCTTTTGTGCAAATGAAAAACAGTCCTTTGGGGTAACAATTAACGCTGTTAGTTGAGGATGTTTGCTCGCAATCTATCAAAAATTAATGTTTAACGAAACGAATAAAATCTATATACTTTCTTAAATTTTGCAAGGTATATCTTTTAATGGACTTAATTGGACCTCGTCGGACAAATTAGATCATTTTCGGTAGACCTTCCTCTACGTATCCCCACAAAAATCACGTCCGACCTGATCCGACTTCAGAAATTATGATCGTTTAAAGTTATCGGGACGTGTCACCTGGCGTATAGCAACTCGCATATAGTAATGCATAAGTAATTAAATACCATCGAAATATGAATATTTTTGCAATCGCATTAAACGTTCGTACCTACCTAAAAGAAGTATGTAATTTTTAACAATGATATAATTAATCTATTAATTTTATTGTTAAAAATATAACGAACGGTAATAATATAACTTGACTAATAGTTTCTTAGTTTTTACTTAGCGAGTATCACTGTTTTTGGGTAAGTATATCTGTCGTTGAATCATAGTTAACAATTAAGAGACTCTTCTAGCGAACTGTTTAGATTATCGAGTCGCGAAATGTTTATGCTAGCTGCAGATAAGGTTTCGACTAAGGTTCATCGTTCTGTCTGCATTTAGTTGGAACAAAATCTTTGGAGAGATCAACAGTGATCCATATTGAGAGAACTTTTACACATTTAAACGTTTTGTTTTAGTTCTTTTTACGTTTTCTACAGTTTAAGTTCGGATTAAAGTTACAGTTTAAGTTTTGTTTTTTTTCTGTAGTTGTAAGTGTTTATTAAGTGTATAGTTTATTGAGTGTTCCTATTGACGTTTGTGCTATTAATATTTCAAAATCCGGAAATCTCGGCCGAAATAACAGGAATCGATGTACCATCGATTGAAAGGTTCCACGTGATTTAACAGGTTATTTCCTGCCCACGTAAAATAAACCACGAAAAATTACGAAAGTATACATTAGATACAGCGGAACGTTACGTTAAAAATTATGGGTGGTACTATATGCCAGCTTCTGTACACAAACTGCTCATGCATAGTGCAAATATTGTAAAATATGCCTTAGCACCAATTGGCCAACTTAGCGAAGAAGTGCAAGAAACTCGACGCAAAGATTTTAAGAAAAGGAGCAGAAATAGTAGGAAAACTTCAAGAACAAATACAAATAACGACATATTTTACAGACTACCGTTAACTTCCGATCCGTTGCTTTCAATGTTAAGGATCAAGTCAGTTAAAAAAAGGTGAAAACCTTACATCCGGAAGCAGTAGAATTGTTAATTTAATCATCTATGCAGATAAAGTGGTAAGCTAATTAGATTACATTTTATATATGACAATATTTGTCGAATGTAATAATTACATGCATGAAATGTAAATATAGAATACATATTCGGTAAGTCAAAAATAGTTTGAAAGATTATACTTAAACAATTTTATTTTAATAAAAAATATCAATGAAAATTAATTAAAAATTATTGTTTAACAAAGTAAAAAAATTTTTATTTGTCTGCAGTTAAAATTGACTACTTTTTTTAATGAATTTTAGTGCAAATTTCATCCCGATATCTCTTATGGTTCAAGTGTTATAACAAGATGTCACTAAATTTTTCGATCCAGCCCACTGTGCGCCGTTGACGGAGTCATAATCAATCCACTGTAGCCGCATTCTGATTGGTCCGTGTTTTTCGTTGATAACTTCTAAACAAAGCCGCGGGCGACATTTTTGCAAAGGAAAATGTCGCGTCAAATGATCTGAGGAACCTCCAAATTTCTGGATGTTGAATCAATTGTGAAACACCCTGTAGAGAGAGAGAGGGTGGGAGGGAGGGGAGGGAGAGGGAGAGAGACACGCCACGGGGGTTGGTGAGCGAAGCGAAGAGCGGGAGGAGTCCTCTAGTACTTACGTACGTATTTAATTATTATACATAATTCTTTTCATTGAAGGAATGTTGTCCATCGCGAATTCTTTTCACGAGTGTCATAGGTCATATTCTTGAAATTTTTGGGATACCCGATTCCTTCGATAATCTCGAAATTTTCGGTAACCCGACTAATACCGACCATCGGGTTCTCGTACATGCCTAGTTAGGAGATCTTAGATTTGTCTGTTACGTTTACAAATAATAATAATTATTATTAAAGACCTAATTCTTTCTGATCATTAATAACTATTTTATCGATGACACAGACTTCAATTCTGGTTATGAATTGTTTTTGGTTACGAATACCTATATATTACCGATGAGAATTGTTTTCGGTTACGAATAACCATTATCGCTGATGAGAATTATTTTTTTGCTCGTCGTTAACAATTATCGATGACACGAGTTCCGTTTCGATTACGTGGCAGCCAACATCAATGGAGGGAATGTTAGATTGGTTACGGGTAACCAATATCGATGGCGGGACTTTCATTTTGGTTATTTTCAATCATCTTATTTTTTTGAATACACAATGTCAACGACCCTGTGCCATTGTTCATGCAGGCATACAAGTTTATACCGAGTGTTTGTACTTGTACGGAATAAGCCAGAATACCTTCTTCCGCGCGTAAGATTATTTATTCATTCGTAAAATTAATCGTAAAATTTTTTAATAACAAATATTTGTAACGTGATCTTTATTCTGCATCCGCTCATCTATTACATATAACAGTCAATTTAGAGGAGTATGAAATTGTTTTAGGATTGGTTAATGGCATTTGAATGTTTTGTTATCGAATCGTTTACATGGGAAATCAGTTGACATGTTTGCTTTCCATTTGTTGGTGATCGATAGTAATTATCATTGTCAAAATATTAATATCGTGCAAACATATGCGTTCGTACAAACATAATTTTAATTAAACATAAAACGAGGATTTGTTATTACAAACTAAAAACGATAGCTAAATACTAGACCCTTTGGTGTTCAAATACTTTTTAGATCCGATGTAGAAGGATAAATAAAGATTCGACTTTTCCGGATTGAGAAAAATGCCGTCTCCGTTTAAATAGATTCCTCGGATATCAATGAGTTACTTGCAACCCCAACCTCTAAAAAATTAATTATTCTCTTCTACCCTTAATAATTTATTAACAATTGTGAGAAAAAATATATAAAAGTTGGTAATGCAGTAGGTAAGTGAGTATTTTCGTTTTTCTTCATCTCAACATCTTAATTAACAATCGAGAAAAAAAATTATAAAGTATAGGGTGTTTACCATCGTATTACCCTTCAATTAGGGGTTAGCGACTCAATATTTTGAAAGCATAAAGCATTGTTTTGCACGCGATATCAATAAAAATTGATCGAAGAGGGCCGCTGAACCATGCTTATCCTGCTAGACCCATCAAATACTTTTTGGATCCGGTGTAGAAGAATAAATAAAGATTAGACTTTTCGACCGAGAAAAATGTCGACTCCGTTTAAATAAATTCCTTGGACTTCACCTAATTTTTCCGATTACAGAGCCTTCGGTTTCACATATTTTATTTTATAATTGTTGAAGTTACAAGGATGATTCCATTAGATATTATTCAATAAACTCCATTCAAGTACGCATCGTAATAAAATTTGTGAGAAATTAAACAAAAATTCGGCCTCGTGGTTTTTATAAAACAATGTATACCAGTCGGTTAGTGTTAAGACGAATCATCTGGGGAATTCGAAAAATACAAGAAAATCGGCGAACCACCGATGACTCACTATTAGACTGCGGATTTTATACATTTTTGTCAAAAATTAGACAAATTTAATGCTACTATTACGAGCCAGAGCCGCGAGCAACGCGAATGGCCGGCAAAGGGTTATTACCCTAAGAATAAGGAATCAATTTGTTGTTGAAGGTGCGCGGACGAAACCAATGCGAAATTGGGGAGCCGCTAGAGTTATAGATTGCGGGGACGAACCTGACGCGAAGTCAGGGAGCCTCTAGGAATGGAGTCAAACGCAGACGAACCTGATGCGAACTCAGGGAGTTGCTAGGAAGATTGGCAAAGAGTACAGACGAACCTGATGCGTAATCGGGGAGCTATTAGGATGCGGACGA
>CM052195.1:1852786-1867282 GCA_028455805.1 Lasioglossum figueresi
ATCGGTCAACGAAGTGTTTTACGAATATTACGTTTAAATAAATTGCATCCTTTTCGTGTTTCGCTTCACCAAGAATTACATGGGAATGATTTTCAAAACCGTGTAAATTTTTGTGAACGGGGTCTGCGGAAATTACAGATTGATCAGGCGTTTTTGACTAGAGTTTTGTTTTCGGACGAAGCCGCATTTACAAACTGTGGCCAAGTCAATCGTCATAACATGCATTATTGGTCAATTGTGGATAAACAAAGACCTTGGTCTGTAAACGTTTGGTGCGGACTTCTTAATACCGAAATAATTGGCCCTTATTTTATCGATGGCGCGTTAAACGCTTCGAAATATAAACGCATTTTAACGGAAATTTTACCACAGCTGCTAGAAAATATTCCGCTTCGCATACGGCAAACTATGTGGTTCCAACAGGACGGATGCCCTGCTCGTACCGCACGGACAATTACTCGATTCCTCAACGTGAAATTCGGAGATCGTTGGATTGGTCGTGCAGGAAATCATAAATGGCCTGCGCGTTCTCCAGATTTAACGCCTCTGGACTTCTATTTCTGGGGAAAATTAAAACAGCAAGCGTATAACGAGATACCAACAACCAGAGAAGACATGAAAGAGCGTATAAGAAGAGTTTGTGCCGCGATAAACCCAACTGAAATTCAACAGGCTGTATTATCCGTTGAGCAACGCTTAAGAGCATGCATCGATGGTCAAGGTCGACAGTTTGAACACTTGTATTAGTCGTGTATTACCGTTAGATACATAAATCAACAATGCCCGATCCTTTCCTCGAAGTAAATTATTTTTCATCGCAATTGGCTTAACCCAGACCACGAATGACCTTGACCCATAGGTCATTGTACGCGTCATAAAAGGCTCTACCCGATAGTACATAAGAAAACATACTATTCCATTTATAAAAATGAAGGTGACCTTCGTATGTCCTTTACGCGTCCACCTACAAAAAAGCTACTAACATCAGATCAATGACCCCTCGAAACCAAGCAAGTTCCATCTGAAGCATTTCTTCCTAACACCGATAGCAGCCGAGTTATTCGGGTGGCCTGTTTCTAGCGCCTCATCCTGTATATAGGGTGGTTCACGCAACTTGCACACCTATATAACTTCCAACGTATGCGTTGCACGAAAAAGTTTTGTATACAGAAGTTGCATGGTCTGAAGGTGTACATTATGTAGCGTATTTATTTTTTTACAGGTGGAAGCGTTTCGGAGATTTGAAGGTCAACTTTGTTTTTTTTAAATGCAATACTATATTTTTTATACCAAAATATTGAAGAATGTCGAATACCGAGTAAAAAAGTATCGACCTTCGTTAGCTCTAATCCTAATAATTAACGAGTCATTTCAGTTTATTTCCTGAAAATTTTCTTCGCGTTATATCTAGTTAGAAATTCAACCTTATCACAGATTTCCGCAGGGCAGCTGGATGTTTGCGTGACAAAGTTTATAAACACGACAACGTCTATCATATCCGTAATTCAGTATTGAACTTCCTCTCTCGGTGTTGGTGCGTAATTATAAGGCAGATAAAAGCAAAAATGAAATTTTGTAATAGCCAAAAACTTGACATGCTTTTAATTTATGGTGCATTTTTACGGCACTCACCATAAATTATGAGCATGTCAAAGTTTGTCGATATTACAAAATTTCATTTTTGCTTTTATCTTCCTTATAATAACGCACAAACACCGACAGGGTATGTTCAGTGCTGAATTACGGAAATGATAGGAGATTGCGGATCATGATAGACGTTGTCGTGTTTCTAAACATTGTCACGTAAACCAACGATTTGCGTCGCAGAATTGTAGAGGAATGTAGAGCTATTCCAACAGATACCTTCAGAAATGTTACTTCAGAATGCGAGAATAGTCTGTATTATTGTTTAGAAAACAACGGAGAACATTTTGAAAATTTGTTATAATTATAAAGGAATTACAAACTTTCTCGCAGTATAAGTATGACTCGCTCTACTTCTCTTTAAATATCTCCGAAAGTAGCGCGCAGATAAAAAAAAGTATCCTACGAAAATTGCTGGTCTTTTTAATAAAAAATAATAAAAAATATAATAAAAAATATAGGTTTCTATTTGAAAAAACAAAGTTGATCTTAAAATGACCTTGAAAACACCATCCAAATAAAAAACTGATACTGCCCCCCTCTTTCCCCCTCGAAATCCTTGGACACGTGTTTTACACTTTTTTAATATCTTTCATATTTTTCGAGATATTCGGCTGGAAAGTTTTCAAATGAACACCCTGTACAATGTTCCTACTTCAGTCACCAGTTTTGCAAGAATATTTAAACAGCTTTAATAGTAGTGTCGTTTGATCAATTTGTTTTTTAATATCGAAGTCAATGAAATATTGTTACCTAGCCATCCTACTCATGTCCCATTTTGGAGTCACCGATTTTGCAAGAATATTTACTCGTAAACAACCACAACATGTACAAGCTCACAATTTAATAATACTATTGTCGTTTGATCGAGCTGTTTTTTAATATCGAAGTCAATGAAATATTTTTACCTGACCACCCTGTTCATGTCCCATTTTAACTTAGGACTTATTTGTCCCATTTTGAAAATTTGTTATAGCTATATAGAAATTACAAACTTTCTCGCGGTATATCTCCGAAAGTAGTACGCAGATAAAAAAAAGTATCCTACGAAACTTGCTGGTCTTTTTACCAAAAAAAAAGAGAGAAAGTTTTCGAATGAACACCCTGTATATAAATTGCATCTACTAATTTTTTCCATAAATGCATCAAATCCGTTGTCTAATGATAAATTAAAGAAAAATTAAAGTGTGTTTTATGAATCGACTGCATGACTTATAGTTGTGTCGCGGAGTGTAGAACGAAGACGTCGCTTATTTTATCGATTTGATCGAAATGTGAACACATTTTGATTGCATTTTCGCCTGTTCGACGTTGAATACTGTCGAGGAGAGCAAGCGTATTCAGCCTTCGCGATTCGCCGAAGCGGCGAATGAGCGAAACGTTGCAATTGTCGCAGCTGGTAATTGCGGCGCAATTATGTCAGGCTATCGACGACGGCAACAACAACGACTGTTATAATTGCCAGGCGGCTGGCCAAAGAGGCGCGGCTCGTTATTCGAAAATTGTTTTCGGATACGACGATTTTAAGCGTCGTTACGCGCGACCGTCGAACGCGTTGTCAATGGAATTACGTAAACGGAACGGGTTTTATGGCGAGGGCGGAAAGGGTGGCACACGGCATGGTCGACGTCATTGTTTTTTATGTAACGACATCGATTAACGGAGCGGGCAGCCGCGATTGGATCTAGCCAGAAGCCACAGAAATTTCCGCGAAAATTGAAATACTGACGCATGCTCGCGACCGGTAGACGCTGTCTGCTCGATCGAGGACAATTTCAGCTCTTTTCCCGTCCTCTTTTTTCTTCTCTCTCTCTCTCTCTCTCTCTCTCTCTCTCTCTGCCTTTTTTACCATTCCATGTCGACACGCAAACGCTTCGGAATAACTTGTTTTCCCGGTTTTGAAATTACAGGGTACCGTTTCGGTAGACAGGTGAACGCGAAATTCACCGGCACCAGAATCAATAAAACAATCGATTTAGTCGTCGTTCGGCTAGATGCATCGCAATCGGCGGCTGGCAAACGTTAAAAACGTGGAAACGTAAAAAAAAAAAAAGGGAGGGGGGCAGAAAAAAGAAGAATTTTTCGTTCGGCCGCGGGCAAATACCTCTGTTTACAGGGATAAAATGGATCCCGCGTCGGAGCGACTCGTGTGTTCGTTACTCATGTATTATTTCTGCATTTAAAACTGACACTGATTCTTCCGTGAAAAAATCCGATCGCTGCGAACGTTCCGAACGGAAAGCGAGGAAATAAATATTCGACGCTAGCCGATCAGCAATACCGGGAGTTAATTGTATTTGTCCGATGCTCCGTTCTATCGTGATGACGACTTGCGGTGCGCGTACCGGGGTATCTATGATATTTTAATAGACGCGGATTAACCTACTGGAAAATTACCGGCTAGCCTAAAAAACGTTCGATACACTCCAGACCAGAGTCGCCGCGCCGCGCCGTTGCAATAACGCGCGAGTAATTAGTCCCGCGTGATTACAAGCCAAAAAATTAAACTGGAATCGTGCCTGCGTTTAGTTTTTGCTTGAGCCGTACGCCGACGAAGTCGTAACATTACACACCTCATTAATATTCAATAAAATTGTTTTACGCTCGAGATCGTTAAATTATAACACGTTCTCGTCGTGTCACAATCGCTATTTCATTACTTGTTTATTTTAACTGCTCCCGTACTTGAATTATCGAAGAGCAAGAATAATGGTTCGTTCAGGACACGAACGAAATGTTTGTTTGTAAATTTGTGTACGATAATAAGTACAGCACAACTACAATTTCTGATTTTATATGTAACTGTGCGACTTGAAATTCTTTTTTATCCAATTATTAGTCTTGCGTTCCAAAATGATTCAAGGACTCACAAAAAGTTGGGATTGGTAAAACTTTAGTAAGACGGCAAATGTGCGAATAAAGAAATAATAATAATAATCTTTGGTTATTCAGTCACAAGGATGTAAAATGGAAAAGTTACCCTCTCTCTGCCAGTATCGCATTAGTCACAAATTCTACTACTCTCAAATTGAGGAGAATACAGTTACCCTCTCTCTACCAGTACCGGATTAGTCGTACGACATTGTGACACATGCGCTACAGAGACGGAACGCGTCACGTGGTCGGGCCATGGCGGAAGCGAATCAATTTGGAATGGAATAATTATCAAGTTTTTAGTTGTAGCAACGTTTCTAACGTCTGTAAGATGTATAATGTAGCATTACCATACGTAAAAAAAATTTCTTGTTACTTAATCAATTAAAATTGTTATAAAGGGCATAGCCGAATAAGTTGGTCAAAACTGCCCTTAGAGGTTTTTCAATGGTTGTCGAACCATTCGAAAGTTGACCAAGAAAAACCCCTCTGAGCAAAATTTCAGCCCTCTAGCTTGCCCGTGAGGGTAGTTACAGGGTAAATTAGATTTTGCGCTTTTCTGCGCATTTTCCGATCTCAAAGGCGTTCTAAAATTCTGAAACAAATGTGACATATTTTGGATCCTAAGGCGCATTTTTCAGAATTTTTTCAGATTTTTGTGTTGCAAACTGTGGTCGTAAAAAATGAAAAACCGCCAAAAAAATTGGAAAAATATGAAAACATGCCATTTAGCTGTTTTGTTCCACGATGTAGTACTATAACAGGCAGTGTTGTCAATTTTTATTAGATTTTTTGTTGTGGGACATCATTGTCAAAAACAATAAAAACCGAATTTTTGCGACGTTTCTGCTGTGAGGAAGAAAGTTACGCTTCTTGGCTTTACCGTGGGTGTATATTAAGTCATTTTAAGCGTTATTACATTGAAAAAAGCAATTGTTTGACCTAAGAAATGTGATTTGAGAGAAAAAAAATCCCATTTTGTGCAATATATTCCTGAATTTTTTCAAAGTTTACAACATCGCCGATTGGCAAAGCGGTTAAGGATTCAGACTACAAAGCGTGTATACACTTTTGTTTGAATCCTGTCGATGCAAAGTTTTTTTTCCATACATCAAACTTTATTTTTTCAATTTCTTATTACATGGTCTATTCATGTGAGATTAACAATATTTTTTTTATGTTTTAAAAATATTTAACCCTTTTAGTGAAAAGTGCCAGAGCCGATATATCGGCCCGCACTTAAATTTTCTTTTTTTTTTCACTTATACCTTTGTTATTTATGTAATTTTCAATGAATATAGAAAAATTAGTATACACTGCTTTTGGAATGATGTAAATATTGCTTTTCATTTGGTTTTTATGAGCCTTTTTCCAAATCCTAGTAAAATCGTAAAATTCGGCCGGTTATCTTTGCATAAGCACCTCTTTTTCGTCTGGCACTAAAAGGGTTAAGTAACATTTTTAAGTAAAATACATATAAAAATAGTTTTGGAGTACCTATTATTTCCTCGATTCTCTAATTGTATATGTTCATCATGACGGTCCTGTTTGGGGTTTTTCATTTTTTACGACCACAGTTTGCAACACAAAAATATGAAAAAATTCTCACAAATGCGCCTTAGGATCTGAAATATGTCACATTTTTTTCAGAATTGTAGAACGCCTTTGAGATCGGAAAATGCGCAAAAAGCGCAAAATCTAATTTACTCTGTAACTACCCTCACGGGCAAGTTAGAGGGCTGAAATTTTGCTCAGAGGGGTTTTTCTTGGTCAGCTTTCGAATGGTTCGACCATTGAAAAACCTCTAAGGACAGTTTTGACCATCTTATTCGGCTATGCCCTTTTCGTCGTTGGCCCTAACCAACTCCCAAACGTTGGCCACCGTTGTCCTACCATAAATGCTACTAATTATTAAATCTGTCTTATACGTAGTTTTGTCGCGGGGTATATCTGGAGCTAAAATATTCAAATAAACTTTTGTGACCATAACTAGGTGGAAATTGAAGCGTGGTCGTATGTATTTCGTAGTTGACGTTCCTCGAACGAGAAATTTCTTGCGAATAAAAGTTGGTTCCATGTCTTCGATGTATTTTTGTATATGGAATCAGCGTTTACCCGGTTGCGCCAACGATCCGTCCTTTATTTTGTGGACGTAAACCGTGCGTCAAAGGGACGAACAACGAACCACCCATCGATTTTTTTGTACGGTTCGTAGAATGCAAATATTGCCGGTCTCAGAGGAGAGGGGCGTCCGAATAGACGGGAACGGTGAACAGTGAACGGTGAACGGTTTTCCAGTATTCGTTTGATTCCGCGCGCGGCCGTGTTGTCGCATTAATTAGATTTTTATCGGTGACGCGCCCCGAAATCCACGGTACGCTTTTCACAATCGTTCGCAATACTGTTGTTTTTGCCGGGTCGATCGTTTATTTGGGAAAGCGTGGCTTCGTTCGTTTTGCTTTGATCCGTTTTTCTGCTGTAACGAACTCGGTGACAAAGGAAATCAAAACAATCGTGTATTTTAGTGCGCGAGTCATGAAAATGTTTACAATACCGACAGTTTCTCCGCACCCTCGTAGATCTTGAGGAATTCGAAGTCTGTCGATCTTGGAACTATTCACATAATCTCTTTCGAGCGACATTCGTACGCGTCCCAGTTTATTTCGACCAACGAACAGTTGAACCAATTTCTTTCATAACCTACTGGCCATTACATGAATTTCTTTAGCAGTCGTTTGAATGAAATTCTACGTATTCGAGTCTAACTATTGCAGTGCAGACGTCCATAAGCTTGTCAACAAAGAGATGTAATTTCTTTCATAACCTACTGGCCGCTACATGAATTTATGTAGCAGCTGTTTGAATGAAATTCTACGTATTCAAGTCTAACTATTGTTTTGCAGACGTTGATAATCTTGTCAACAAAGAGATCTAATTTCATTCAATACCTACTAGCCACTACACGACTTTATTTAGCAGTTGTTTGAATGGAATTCTACGTATTGGAGTCTAACTATTGAAGCGCAGACGTTGATAATCTTGTCAACAAAGAGATCTAATTTCTTTCATTACCTACTGGCCACTACACGAGTTTATTTAGCAGTTGTTTGAATGGAATTCTACGTATTCGAGTCTAACTATTGTTTCGCAGACGTTGATAATCTTGTCAACAAAGAGATCTAATTTCTTTCATTACCTACTTGGCCACTACACGAGTTTATTTAGCAGTTGTTTGAATGGAATTCTACGTATTCGAGTCTAACTATTGAAGCGCAGACGTTGATAATCTTGTGAACAAAGAGATCTAATTTCTTTCATTACCTACTGGCCACTACACGAGTTTATTTAGCAGTTGTTTAAATGGAATTCTACGTATTCGAGTCTAACGATTGAAGTGCAGACGTTGATAATCTTGTCAACAAAGAGATCTAATTTCTTTCATTACCTACTTGGCCACTACACGAGTTTATTTAGCAGTTGTTTGAATGGAATTCTACGTATTCGAGTCTAACGATTGAAGTGCAAACGTTGATAAGCTTGTCAACAAATCACGGTAGCAGTCGAAGAAACACGAAACAAGATTCCGCGCGACCCACGATCCACAAATTGCGAATATCGGCCGAACAGCGGTGTATCCGACGGAAGAATTGCGGCGACTCCGCGATGCCGCGCCGTGTTGCTTCAACGTTTTTTGCTTCAGGATGCTTTCCGGCGAAACAAGCTTACTTGTTACTGGCAACAAACAAACGCTTCCGCCGGCTCCGCTAATAAACGTTCCTGTTCTTCGAAACGAACAACCCGGGCTCTGTCCAACGAAACGCAAAGGAAGCAATTCGATTCGAACTTTTTTTTTCAGCGGGCGTTCGCAGCGAAGTTCTGATTCAGTGATTCGAATTGGCCGGCGATTGGCCTGCAGCCAGCCTTTTTTCCGCCGTGCAAACGCGCGCGTAGCTTTTATGCGCGCATACCCGCGACCGTACTTCATTTGCACGCGTGTCCGTCCGCGCGCATTGTGCACCGTCGCGTTCCCGTCGACGGACGTATCCCGTATTGCTGTCGTTGCTGTCGGAACGGACATTATCTAACGCATCTACTGGCCGATACGCGAACAAGACAAAATGACCGTGACAAGAACCTGCCAAACATGTTTTTTATTTAATTCTCCGCGACGGCTGCATCGCCGCTCCGGCGAAAAAATTGATCGCGACGAAGCGTATTGGTAGGGGAAGAGCTTGGATTATGAGACGGGTTTCGTTTTTGGTCTGTAACTTTTTGCTCGACGAAGATATCAAAGAGTATTATATACCGTTGGTAAGGTGAAGGAAATACGCAACTTTTATATGTAAAAAGTTTCGTGATTTGATCAACGAGCAAAATTTTATGACCAATTTTCCGAGGACATGTTTTTTGGCTCCCTGAAAAAAGTGGCTGGGTTGCGAGACACTCGGAAAAATCAACTAAAAGTGGTAAAATATAAAGTAAAACCCATGTAACTTTATGCAAAAATGAATTTCTATTTATTTTAACGACATTAAGTGACCAAAGGAGTTAAAAAAATTGAAAAAAGCAAAGAATGGCGAAGAAAAGTAAAAAAAAATATAATGAATGGAAGGATTCAATAATGATCTTCCTCTTCGTCATCAAAGTCGCTGTCACAATGTTTTCATGTGAAAAACGAACGTCTGCTCATATCGGCACACTTCAAATGAACAGGGCTGCATCAAATGCACATGTGTTGCATTCGATAGAGTTGGCAGCGGTCAATTTTTTCGGCAAAAACCTTAAACAGTTCTCTCTAAAATAGCTTTGTCTCGTCACGCACACCATAAATCGTGTTCAGCTGTTTTTTTACGCTTAGGTAATTTCGAGGACTTCGAGTTTCCTCGACTGGTCCCTACAATGACTATAAATTCAGAAAATAAACCAAAACAAACGTTAAACGACAAATAAACACTTAATTCTAACGCAAACAACGATATTTGACAGTTCTAGTTCGTTTCTAGTAAAAAAAACTAGTGTCTCACAACCCGACACTATGGTGTCTCGTAACCCACCCATGATGCCATTCCGAATGTGACAGAAAAAACAATGTTTTTCTCGTACATGCGCAAAACTCGATATCGCATCGTAAAATGTAAGGAAAACGCTAAATGAAAATGCATCGCACTCACCTTTTTCAATTGATTCGCTCAACAAAATAATGTTTTGATGTCCGTATCTGATATAAGCAACACGTCTATACACCTCGGTGCTAGCACAAAAACTAGCAGACGTCGAAACAAAAATTTGACAGCAGACAGATTGGAATTATCGCGATTGCGCGATGGATAAAAACGACTGTCTCACAATCCAACCCGTCTCACAACACAAGCTCTTCCCCTACTGTTAGCCCTCGCACGCTATTCAGAAATACGTTCTTCAGGGTCTGTCAGAGTTGAGTAAAAATGTTATTTAAATAAAAATTTCGAATAGCGAATAAAAGATAAAATATTTTTATTGTAATTTTGATCGCGCGAACCGCGAGAGCGCCTCATACGCCGCATAGTGTACGTTTAATCTATGAATACGTCGCTATAACGAATTCATTAAGATTATTTGGAAAAGCTGTACATAAATGTGTCTATGTAGCTCCTGCATCTTGCAGTTAATGTACACAATTTTTATTTTGTATAAAAATCCGCAGTACATTTATGAGTAATACATATACAATGGTTAAAAGTATTGACACACTGAATTTTGTGGATAATGTAACTTGGAAAACTGAAATACTAATACACTCTGGAAGTGCTGATAATTATATGAATGAAATAAATATATTCAATGAAATTCTAAAGATTTCAAATTGAACACATTATACACTTGTCGAAATTTCTATAAAGTCACTATGTTTTGTAACGAATTCTTATCATTATACCATACCAATGAAAAATTTGTATTTGCTAGCATTTCGGGATTACATAAAGAAAGCATACACACCGATTTCAAAACATAAGTATAACATTTATCGATACAAGAAAACAAACATAATTTTACGCAGAACAAACTGGGAAATTTCTATAGTGTCACTTTCGTTTCACGCGGATAAATTTGAAATTAACAATTGTTTTTCTATTATTTCTATTTTAGTATCTAATGTAACCTCCATTTTTTTTAATTACATTAGAAATACGATTGGGCATCGACGAAACTAACTTTTGTAGCGTTTCTGTTTTAACAGACGCCCACGCTTCATTCACCGCAACTCTTAGTTCGCTAATGGAGTTTTATTGTTTGCAGTTTTTATAAACTTGTCGCGAAATGATACCCCAAACATTTTCAATAGGTATGTCTCTATATCTCGATCGTAATAATGTTAATAATAAATGTTGATGTTCTGGGCGCTACGGTTTCGATTAATTTCTACTGATAAATCAAAAAACAAACAAGTTCTTGTTATTACATTAAAGCAGTTGAATATTGCATTTTGAAAATTGTACAATAAATTTATACTTTTACAGACGCAAGGCAAATAATTACATCTTGACAATGATTCAAACTAGAATCGAAACGTCGATGATTATTTGATAATCTGCAAAATTGTTTTTTGATTTATCAGTAGAAATTGATCGAAACCGTAGCGCCGAGAACATCAACATTTATTATTTTCCAGCAGGCCATGGCAAAACATTGATGTTTCTTTCAAGAAGCCTCTGCTATCATGCTGATAAATCAAATTGTCATCTTCAATATTTTCTGTAAAGGGTATTAGAACCATGCCTAACAAATCTGTATAATTTTCCGAATTCATTTTGTAATTTATGTAACACATTGGAGTTTTTTTGTCAGTTTTGAACGCAGCCCACATCGTTAGGGAACCACCGCCAAAGTTACGACTCATTGTCACACTTTCTCATTTCTCAGATCATGCCAATAATATTTACAGCCATCAGGCTCATCCAAATTAAAGTTTTTCCCATCTGAAAAAATGACAGACTCCCACTCTTTCGTCCAGGATATATGTACCCCTGCGAAATCAAGACGGGCCTGTTTATGTACTTCTTTTAGGCCTGGTTTACGGTGCATTTTTGTCCACACAAATTGCCCAGAAGAATTTAACAGTTGTTGCACGCGTCTTGTTGTTACCGGAAGCTCCAATTCAGCTCGAAATTGTGCTGCATTTTTCCTTTCATCAGCCGCAGACCTCATTAATAATGAATCTCTCTTTGACAATTTTTTATTACCACCTTTAAAATGATTTTTTTCCGTAATTTTCACGTAAATTGATATAATTATTAGTCACAGTATAGGAACGATTTATTTTCTTAGCAATTGCACGATTAAAGCAGCCCATATCTTCATAAGCATCGATCGATGCTTTTTCTTCAATAGTTAGCACATTTTCTCTCGGCACTCTAATACACGTGAATCAAATTATAAGAAACAGAATTTCTATGAGTTCTGAAACTAATACTTTTCGAATAATTCAAATTTTCCGTAGTTCTCTGCTCGGAATCCAGAGAAACGCTAAGTGACTTTATAGAAACTTCGCGCTTGTGTTCTGCATCGCGCAGAAAAAAATCAAACCAAACGTAAATAGTGAACGTAAATAGTAGCCCCTCTATCCGAGTGTCAACAAGGCACAAGACCAGATACGATAAATCAACAAAAATGCTGATATTTTTCAAATATCTATGACTATGAAGATGACTTTATCGAAATTTCGGCCACTGTACATGAATATTTCTCAACCCGCATCGATCGAAGAGAAATACCATGTTGCATTTACATTATTGGCCATGAAACAACATTCCCGGGCACAGTAAGGAAATAAACCATAAGAGGAGGGTTAATGCTGCAACCCCGATACAGCCCCGCGTCTTGACAATATTTCCAAAGCGTTACACCCATAATTGCTCTCAATAATCGCGGGTCCGTTCTATTTGCTGTTCGACGTCCGTTGAATTTTCGTTAATTACAATTTCACAATCGCCCTCCATTAATCACCACCCCCGATAGGCGGGCACGAAATTTGCTCTTGCGTGTTCCATCCCCTAACCCCTTCTACATTTAACGCAGTCAAGCATCGTCTCCACCGCGACTAACCACCGTTTTGACAAGCCCGGAACTTTTTGTTCGTATTCGGTGTCCCATCCCCCTATTCGAGGGTGGAAAGGCGAGGCGGATGCTTGATCTCCATTCTTGGACAACTTCGGGCCCCCAGCCACCCCTTTGCACCAGCCCGATTCGTCTGTTCGGCAGTCGGTTTCGTAAAACCATCCTGGTATGTATTCAGCATCGTTCCGTGTCGGTTCTTTGATCTTCGAAGAGGGTCTGCGCCGACCCTCGTTGCTCTTGTTGCAGGTCGCTGCGTCGCTGAAAGCCGTACGTTTGCTTCGTGTCTACGGGGTGCTTCGGATATAAGGGTTGCTTAATTCACTGAACGATGTAACTTGCAATATATTCTACAGCGGATCCAAAAAGTATCTGAACACTAAATTTCGCATCCTCAAGAAATTTTTAATATCTGAACCATGATAATTTGGTTCAAACGAATAATACAATAATATTGGTCTCGTTTTAAAGCTCGAAACCTCTAGTTTCGCGGACCATCGTTTATTTTTTCCTAGGATATTGTAATTTCCCAGGACAATGCAATTTTTTTATTATTACGAGGCAAACTATGCCATTTACGTTTAGCGCTCGGTAGTACTAGTTTTAAAATAGCTTCGAGTGTCTCTGTTTCGTAGTTCCAAGTCTCTGGTTTTAACATGCATCGAACCAATACTGTAGAACGATTCATAGAATGTTGTGCCACCCGGTAGAGCGGCGCGCGTGCCCATGCTTCGTTCACGGCCTGTACACGGCTGTGTACCTTGCGGAGAGCGTCGGAGCTGACACTTTCGTGACACTTTACGCCCCGAAGAGCCCCCGAGAGCGCTCGTCGGGACTTTCGGGATTAATGTAATGGCACCCTCAGCCCCGTTCACCCGCGCCCTCCAGCGGCGCAGTCATCGGCCTTGTCGTTCCTGCTGTTGCGGTGACGTTGTCGAGCCGAGAAGGACGAGAGAGAAGGAGAAAGGGTGAAATGGAGGAGATAGGTAGATAGAGAGAGACCACGATGAATTTGTGACACGTCCCCGAAGAGAGCCTTTGCCGAATGGATTTGGAGGCGTGGCTCGACCCGCGAAAAAGCATCCACTGTACCGTAGACGAAAACATATGGAATACGAAAAGCTTGAACATTTTTTTGGCTGTCCTAGGTGCACTTTGCTTTATCTACGATTAAGATGAAGAAACCACGGTAAATAACTGAGATTTCGAGAAGGTCTTTTGTTACAAATACTCTTCTTTCGTGATATGAGATGTAGTAAGAGGAGTCTTGACAATACCTTGATCGTCTTGACTGTTGAATTCAAATCCGTTTTAACGAAGAATCAATTTCATGGGTAGAACCAATATGTCGAAGCATAGGATGAGTACAATTTGATTTTCGATATTATTAGTTTAGAAATTTATGTTGGGTGACTTCAGTATTAGGCAGTGATTCGTTAATTTATTATAATGATTCGACTGTGGGAAAATAAACAGATGATTGTATTCTGGGCAGATGAAACATCGCATGAATTTAACATCGGTATCTTATTTATGGGAAGTAATCAATTTTTATGTAACCCTCTTTTCTTGTAAACGATACAGACAATTTTTATTTTGCATAAAGATCCGCGATCTAATAATGATGCTTCAAAACCGAAAAAGGGTGAGAGAATATTTACATTTGTATAACTGCATTGGTTGTGCGAAATTAATATAAAAGGACTGATTTTATATATCATAATTTTGTTAATATTCTGGTGCAACTATTTTCATTATATTTTTGGGACGTTCTTTTTCGAACGAAAACTTTGTATATTGTAAGTTTGATCAAATTGGTCATACCTCGTTGATTTTGTTAATATTTTAGTGCAACTATTTTCATTATATTTTTGGGACGTTATTTTT
>CM052195.1:1867382-1923437 GCA_028455805.1 Lasioglossum figueresi
TTTTTCGAACGAAAACTTTGTATATTGTAAGTTTGTGTAAATTAGTCATACCTCGTTGACGGTTCTGTTAGTCATACCTCGTAATGGTTCTGTTAAACTGAATATCGTTCAAAGCAGCGTGTGTTCAAAGTTTCAAACAACGGTGTTTTTCCAAATGGAAATATGTATGCAAGTTGGAAGGTTTGAAAAAATGTCAGGAGAGACGAATAGGTGAGCAAGCTTATGCTAGTTACACGAGGACTAATTTAAGGGCGGCAACTGCGGTACGTTGTTATCTGTTGTTGGTTTTCGTTAACAATTCAACGTGCGTGTCGCCTGGTCGTTAAGTCGTCGAGCGCTGCTCCCAGCCCGGCTGTATTTAACGAAAACGCTCTCGCTGCGTTAACGTTATCTGTAATTGAAAGTAATTACGGTGAAAAATGCTTGTGACTGTCAGGCGTGCCTGACGTATAAACCAGGGAATGGAATTGGTGTTCCGGAAAAATACCTGGCGTTGAATTAATAACGAGCAGAATAATCCGTGGCGGCTCACGGAAATCTTGATAGAACTATCGATATATTGTAATATCTAACCCAGACCATCCAACCGATATTTCCATTTTCACATCGTGATTCTGGAACTGTAATTTTGCAGATGAAAAAGTTATTCGAAAACGAACGGTGATATTCGCGTCTCCGTCTCTGGAATCTATTAATCTGGAACCTATACGCCAGGGCTGGGCACGTTTCCCTCAATTCAGACAGAACCGTCCCCACCATAGCGCCTACTTTTCCCTTTCAGAAGGTACATACGTCACAAAACGTGGCCAACGTGAATAAAATTTATGCCAATAGGTTTCTGAATGTACAGACTAAGTTTTAGCATAAATATAAATTGCTATGAGTCGCCCAGTATCTTTTGAGAGACGTTTGAAAACAAGCCACAACTTCTTCCTGGGAATAACGTTGTTTGCTTCATCATACTTTTTTATGAGTAATAATTTCAGTAAAACTAGCTATGCGTTGTTAAAGATCGTTCTTTCAGTTGTGTGTGTGTACGTATAAAAGTAAATAGTATAAAAACATTTTAAAACTTTGGAAATTGTCTTTTGCGAAACACCTATTTTCCTGTTTTTTTTTTCCTGTAAGACTGAACCTACCGAGCCTTAAAAGTAACTGATACATATTCCCTTATAAAAATGACAGAATTGATTTTATTTAGACTTTGTGCAGCTCCTATTGTAATATGTGCTCCACTAAAGATATCTATACAATCATTTCTTATGAAATTATTTTTACTATATTAATAATCGTGAAATAAAAAATCTGGAACCGGTCATTTCGACCGGTGTTGGTAGGTTTAGTGTTAACGACGATTACAAAGCGGAGTTCGCGAGAGTTCACGAATAATGTTGCATAGAAGTATTTGTTAGAGCCTCCTTAAGAGATGAGGCTACCTGAGATTTAATACAAATGACAAACAATTGTACAAAAATCATTCTGAGCTTATAGTTTACGTATCAATCGTCTTATTTCGTTGGTCGGGACTTAAGGACTGCGTCTCATAGACAGACGACACGTATACTTACGCGAGGATTGTAAGGGTCCGCGAATCCACTCCTGATTTCTCAATAATGCAAAGACGGGGTTTCTTAGGAGTCAAAATCGCTAGATCAAAGATCAATCTAGGGGGCTATTTGCCTAAAAAGTCCTACATTTACGTTTACGACGCGCAATTCTCATTATTCGACAGCATATCGACAGCCAATATAAGCGGCAGCACCGTCGCCTGTCCATTGCTTCTCGCGGCTCCGCGACATGCTGCCGAATAATGAGAATCGTTCTGATTAAAAGTAGGACTTTTGAGACAAAATAGCCCCATAGATAGCCCCATCGATCCCCGACGCCGGCACCTCTGGAAATATTCCATGTGCCATTTTAACTGTGGTGCCCAAGGTGGTTCGGAACCCACCTTAAACTGTAGGTCCCGTCGCTTAATAACCATAGCAGTTGAAGAAACGACGTAAAACAATCAAACAGAGCCCCATAGATTGATTTTTCATCTATCGATTTTGACTACTAAGAAACCCCGTCTTTGCATTATTGAGAAATCAAGTGTGGAATCCCGGACCCTTGCAATCCTCGCGTAAGTATACGTGGTCTAGCGGTGTGTCAGTGTACTGCGGTGACTGTGTGCAGTAGGGTGGACCTTATTTTTTAGAATGGTACTCTATGGTGAGAAAAAATATTGTGCAAAGTTTGAGATCGATCGAAAAAAAGGATCACGTGGCGCATTTCAATTGAAAATTTTGAAAATTTTGAAATTCATCGTAACTATGAAGTATTATATATCGTTGGATTTTAGGACCCACTCTTCCCATGATCGCGAATGGTGAAACATCGCTCTTTCTGTGACCGTTGTCGAGTTTGGATTCTCTCTCTAGCTTTTGTATTGTTTGTCTGTTAATTTAATAAAACGCATTCTTGGCGGGCGGCATCACCGTCGATCGGCATATGATTTGGTGACCCACTCTGTCTTTCCCATCCTAAAAGCGGATAGTCTTACATTAGAATATAAGAAATAGTTCCTTATTACTATTCTGTAGAATATATTCGTTCGCATATATAGTCCAATACAAAATTAAATATCACTGTTATTTGTGGTTATACGAAAAAATGTCAATGGAAAAAGTTGCACTGTTCGATATGGTAAATATAATGGCAAAAAAAGATTTTTTTTGAAAATCAAATTTTCGAAATTTCAAGGTCATCGTCATTTTTTATAAATTAAGGTCATATAATTTTTCCATATTCTTATTTAGAAAAAAATTACAAATCCAACGATATATAATACTTCATAGTTACGACGAATTTCAAAATTTTTCAAATTTTCAATTGAAATGCGCCACGTGATCCTTTTTTCCGATCGATCTCAAACTTTGCACAAATTTTTTTCTCACTACAGAGAACCATTCTAGGGGGCGTCGTGCTTTGTATCTCGATAAAAAATTTTCCCCAAGTATAGCTTGGGTCCACCCTAGTGTGCAGTCACGCGCGAGTGTCATCTGTCTAGAAGACAAAGTCCTTAATCGAGGTCCTACTGTATCGATAGCCACGATAGGCGGCAGCACCGTCGCCTGTCCATTGCTTCTCGCGGCTCCGCCACATGCTGCCGAATAATGAAAATTACGCGTCGTAAACGTAAAAGTAGGACTTTTGAGGCAAATAGCCCCCTAGATTGATCTTTCATCCAGCGATTTTGACTACTAAGAAACCCCGTCTTTGCATTATTGAGAAATCAGGAATGGAATCTCTCGGACCCTTGCAATCCTCGCGTACGTATACGTAGTCTAGAGGTGTGTGAGTGTACTGTCGAGTGTCGTTTGTCTAGGAAACGCAGTCCTTAACTGGATGATAAAAGCTATAGTTCTGACGCGCGTCTACCGTCACAAGCACTATCGCATTCCACTGTGCGCCATAGAAAGACAACGGATATTGATACGCGTTTGAGGGCTCGGTGGGATTCGAGCGGATAAAGGCTCGTGACAGTTTTAAAATCGTGTCGCTGTTTGTACCCGTGACGGGGTGGCGGGTAACTTGGGTACGCGACGCGACAGCCGGGGGCCGAATGTAATGAACGCGCGGCTGAAATCAACAGCTACGCCATTCCGATAAAAATGTCAATATTCGGGCGCGGCTAATTTGCTTTACACCGACGGTATACGCGTGGTGTTGATTGTACAAAGTAATTTGGTTGGTTTAACCGACACGTAAATCAACAGTCTTTTTCTCCTTCCGAGCGGACAAACGGCCGAACGGAACCGCCGCAGTATCAGATTGCGCCATTACAATTCACTGCCGGCCCCCGACGAGGTAATTAATTGTCGACGATCAATACCGCTTTAATATTAAGAGAGCCGCGATTTGTACCAGGGATCGCTGCGTTTCATTTTCCTGCCGTTGCGCCACGCCACGCTGCGCTGCACCGGCCGCTGCCGAAGATTAATATCGCGCGATCATGAATCTCCGCGCCGAAGATACGTATCGCGATAATCACGGTGGACGCTCGTGTTTTATTTTTCGGAGGGTTCGAATCGTGTGTACAAAATGACCGCTGATCCAGATTACGTGGCTCGAGAACGTCAATGATTCTCCTCTGATCAGTAGCTGCGTCCATTTTCAGTCTTTGAGTCATCGGTTGATGAATTTCAAATTTTAACCCCTTGCCCTACGATTTAAATTACAGTTTCAGTGATTAGAACTTTTCACGTAGATCGTAATTTTAAATCGTAATAGGAATAAATTGTATTCCTATACGTTCTCCAATAGCTGTACAGTAATTCTTCAATCGATGTCCAACAGCCGTGTTCTGCACGGACGGCGATGGTGTAGAGACACTATTTTTTAATGACTGCGTCTACCGCGCCGAGACTTCAAACGAGAGCCCGAACATAGAGAAGGGCAGAATGAATGTTTAAAGGCCCCCGAGTTCTCACAATGTAATGGCAATGATAGAATTGTTTATTTTTCATTATTTTTTTATGGAACTTTCATTACCTTATTTCTGGCATTTTTCTGATTAAAATCGCACCAAACACGATATAATTTCAACTGTATTTAGTGGTTTAATCGACGATGAAAGTTTCGAACGCATCGAAGAGCAGCATATATGAAAGAAAGAGACGCGGACAGTTGCCGTCGCCGGCACAGTTCGAAGAATGTCCCATACGCTGTTCTTCGTTGCGAGCAAAACTTTCACCGTCGATTAAACCATTAAATACAATTGAAATTATATCGTGTTTGGTCTTGTTTTAATCAGAAATATGCCAGAAACAGGTCACTGAAAGTCCAATAAAAAAATTATGAATATTAAGAAGTTTGATCATTCGAGTCATGGTGTCAATGTAGTGGTGTTACACCGTATACCCAAGCAGAGATCAATCATCGCCGCCCTGCGGCGCGGCGCAGCGTTGGCCGGCAGTGGAATGGGTAGGCACTGGACTGCGATTGCACAGGCGACCCGGACACCGATTGAAGAATTACTTTATATTAACTGTGGCAAAAGGTAAGGTCTAAATAGTAAGGTGGAGTCCCCTAGACCCCGACAAATTTCATAAATAGCCTCGTATTCAATAAATTTGAGACAAAGAATAACACAGAATAAAAAGTAAACAAACAGATTTAATGGTATTGATATAAAAATTCATTTCAAAAATCTGAAGCTGAGGTCTCTGAGACCCCACATTACCTTGCGAAGGTTAACAGAACCAAAATAGAATTTTATTTCGGTTTAAACCCAGATTGCACCCGGACGTACGAATCGGACCTATGTAAGTCCCAGGGACGTACGAATAATGTCCGTATGTCCGAGATATGTCCCAGATACGTTCCAGTAAAGTCCGACAGAGGTCCCAGTTAGAAAGTGGAACGTACATAGGACGTCCCGTTCGGACCTATCTGGGACGTATCTGGGACTTATCTAGAACTATCTGGCACGTATCTAGGACATATCTGGGACATACCTGGGACATACGGACGTTATTTGGACATCCCCGGGACGTATGGCTGACCATATTCAAGACCTTAGACGGACATTTACAGGACTTTTATAGAACATTAAAATTTAATTTTAATTTTAATGGAATCAAGATTTCATATATTACAAACACATACATTAGGAACATAGTACAATATAATACAATCGCGCATACAACACTAATATATACAATAATTCATAATATTTATTCATATTTATTTGTATAATTATAAAATATAAATTATTAATTTTATTATTAAAAATTTTTGCTGCATCTGAAAATTAGAATTTCTTGGTGAGAACCATTGACCAATAAACGGGAAGATTTTAGCATGAATATATCAGGTTGGAGGGAAAGCTATGTCGTATTTTAAATATGCAGGTAATTTTGCTTGTAAATCAAAAACGCATGTTAACTAGCAAGTCATTGAAAAACAGGAATTCACAGGTTATCTGAAAAATGGAAATGTATTGTTACAAATAATGGAAATTAAATCATTGAATAATATTAAACATGTATTTTCATAAATTGATACAAATGTTTTCTTTAACAATAAACCTGCAGAGCCTCAAAAGTAACTGGTTCATGTTTTCTTATGAAAATGACAAGATTGATTTTATTTAGACTTTCTGCGGCTCCTATTGTAATACGTGCACTGCTGAAAATATCTATACAGTCGTTTCTTATGAAATCAGTTTTATTACTTTTCTAATTGTAAAATAAAAAACCTGGAACCAGTCATTTTAACCGGTGTTGGTAGGTTTAGTGTTAAAATACGATAGAATTTTCCCTCCAACCAAATTATAATTTTGTATTTTCCTTTCGCCAGTGATGCCTCAATGACTGAAAATAAATATAAAATGAAATTTTACCTGAAATGGCAGTGACAAGTTTCACCAACGCAATAGCGAGTCATTGGAAAACAGGAATTGACAGGTTTTTTGATAAATGGCAACATATTACATTGTTACAAATAATGGAAATTATATCACCGAATAATATTAAACATGTATTTTTATAAATTGATTCATATGTTTTCATTTAAATACGATAGAATTTTCCCTCCAACCTAATAATATTTTTGTATTTTCCTATTGCAAGTAATGTTTCAATGATTGAAAATAAATATAAAATAAAAACTTACCTGAAATGGCTGTGACAAGTTTCACCGATAGAATCGTGACAAATGGCTGAAGTTATCGAATCACTCACACACGCTTTTTATTAATTCGAATATTCTACTAAATACTCTACTAATGTACGAACACGTGCACGAGGATGTGCTAAACTAACCTCGCTTCGCGCAACCGCACGGTGACGCGACGCGACGCACAGTGGGGTATTTGGCCGAAAAACGGGAATAAAATATAGTAGCGTTATCTATGGGTTCAGGGTCATAAAACGGTAGGTCGTTGGATTCGTCTTGACGCCAGCTATAACATTATGAGATAAAAAATGTATTTTAACATTTAAAAAATAAAAATGATTTTTATTTTATGTCGAAAAAGATATTTTTTAGAAATTTTAAATATAGAATTTTGTACATCTTTAAGTACTGTTCAACTTTTATTCGAAACATTATGTCCTCAGATTATACCGAACTCTTGAAAAGTAATGATAAAGCAATGCTTTCGGTACGATGCGACGGTCGTAGTTAACTCTGAACTCTGACTCTGTTCACTTGTCACGTAAGCTTATTTTTACGGTCCCCGATATGTATATAGATAAATATATAATATTTATAAATAGATATTGTATATATGTATGTATAATTAATAATATTTTATTAATATTAATCATAAATATATATATTTTGTAATATGTAACTGTGTCCTATGCATGAGAAGTGAGCACCTTGGTACGTACGAAAGTCTTGAGCAAGGTTATGAAACGTACTTGGGAAATCCGAAATTCAAATCCCACGGAAGTCCCTGGTGCGAAAAAAATGGCCGTCCCTGGTAAATTCGAAATTTAGGTCCCACGGACATCCTTAGGACATAAAAAACTTACGAAAAAGACAAAGAAATTTAAGTCCTTTGGACGTCCAAGGGACGTCCGCAACGGACATCGGACGTATGAACGTAAATTGGACAAAAAACGGACATCCAATGGACGTCCGTGCTATCTGGGATGTCGAATAGTTCACACTAACTTATACTACATTAATAAATACAAGCTAGAGAAATTTCGTTCATCTATATAAATAAAAATGTAAATGTTCGTTTGTTCAAAATCTTAAGTCTCCGAAAGTTCTTCAACGATTGTTTTGAAATTTTGACGCAACGTTGCATTCGAATACGCGCGAGTTTCTATATACTTAATCTCTATATTTGCACAGACAATGGAACAACGAAAAATATTGTATACCCACAAGCATTGTGAAATTAAACATATTAGAAACGTGCGCTTTCTCGTTTCTTCCTTTTCCATTTAACCAGACTGAGCCACAGCAACGCGTGGCCGGGTACAGCTAGTATTATAATAAAAATAACCAGTTAATGCACTTGCCCCGTTTACGCACTTACCTCACGCCACCTTAAATTATTTAATTTATTTTTTGTCACGATCTAGTGCCCTGAGGATCTCTACGATCACTGTCCCATCGCCTACCCCTTCCACTGAAGAGCATCCCTCCAAGAGGCCAAGATACGACACCGTAACAATTATTGGATTTTGAGCTTTTTCCGGAACTGTTTTATTTCGGCATTGACAACGAACAATAATTTCATTGCGCTGCTAAATTATTGATAGTCCAACAGTTGAAATAGGTAATGAAACTAATATTAGGAACAAAGTAAGAGGAAAATTTTTACTAGAATATACTTTTCATTCGTGTTATTATATGCCGTACAGTTTTGCCGCGGGTGTATGAACGTTTATGAAACAGCAATAACTGTTGCGCGCAACGTTTAAGATCAAATTTCGCGGGATCGCGCGGTAGAACGGTCGTTAAAAAAATTCCGGGAACAAACGTTGGGATTGGTGATCCTCTTTGAAACTGTCATCGCGGCCTGTTTCCGAATCACTGTACCGGCGAGTCGATGCGACCCGACGCGACGGATCGATTCGTGCCGCTCTCCGCCTCCCAGTTGCGATAATACCATAAATATGTAACGCCGCGCGCGAGTGTAATAGTATTATCACTGTAAATAACGCAATTGCGTACAGCCTTCTCCCCCTTCCCCCTCCGACTGCCCCCTCTTCCCTTCAGCCACTCATCGACTCCCGCCGCCCTTCCTCCGACCCCGCTGGCCCCCCGTTGTTAATTAAATTGTTCGCATTGAAATGCAGAATACGCTGCAAACAGTTATTACCCCGGAAGTCTTTGACGGTCTCGCTCGATGAAATTACGTAAGTGATAATGCAATTATCTAACGATTTTAGCAATATACAGCTGCGCCAATTACTCACCGCGTATATATTTGCGGGCGATTATGATCGCTAAATTTAAGCAACGCCCCGGCAACGGCAAACATATATTTTCCCGGCGTTCTTCGACCATTATCTGGCCAGTCCGCGATCATCTGTCAATTTTCAACACCCCGGTCACGGACAGAAATATAGCGAATGTAAAAATTCTTTGATTAGAATTTGATAGAAAGGGATAAATTTAGTTGCAAACCGTGAGACGGATAAGGATTAAGGACTGCGTCTCCTACACAGACGACACTTGCGCGTGACTGCATACCAGCTAGACCACGTATACGTACGCGAGGATTGCAAGGGTCCTCGGGATTCCAATCCTGATTTATCAATAATGCAAAGACGGGGTTTCTTAGTAGTCAAAATCGCTGGATGAAAGATCAATCTAGGGGCCTATTTGCCTCAAAAGTCCTACTTTTACGTTTACGATGCGTAATTCTCATTATTCGGCAGCATATCGACAGCCACGACAGGCGGCAGCACCGTCGCCTGTCCATTGCTTCTCGCGGCTCCGCGACATGCTGCCGAATAATGAGAATTACGCGTCGGAAACGTAAAAGTAGGACTTTTGAGGCAAATAGCCCCCTAGATTGATCTTTCATCTAGCGATTTTGGCTATTAAGAAACCCCGTCTTTGCATTATTGAGAAATCAGGAGTGGAATCCCGTACCCTTGCAATCCTCGCGTACGTATACGTGGTCTAGCGATGTGTGAGTGTACTGTGGTGACGGTGAGCAGTTACGCGGGAAATGGACTCGATGAGTTGTGTGGTACACCACACACCGCTAGACGCATGTACGTACACGAGAATTGCAAGGGTCCGGGATTTGCAAAATAGCGAGAAGAAATGCTGACGCGACATTGCTGCATTTTCATTTGTTCCAGCATTTCTTCTCGCGGCTCCGCTAAATTCTGTCGAATAATGCGAATGTCGCCTGAAAAACGCAAAATTAGGCTTTCTGGGATAGTAAGCGCGCTAGATTCATATTTTATCTAGCGATCGCGACTATGGAGAGGTGGTCCCCAATATGCATAAGCGAGACGCAATTTTTTTAATACTGGACCTTGCAATTTTCGTGTACGTACATGCGTCTAGCGGTGTGTGGTGTCCACACAAATCATTTAGTCTACTCCCTTAAGGACTGCGTCTCCTGGACAGACGACACTCGCGCGTGACTGCACACAGTCACCACAGTACGCAAGGATTGCAAGGGGCCGGAATTCCACTCCTGATATCTTAATAATGCAAAGACGGGGTTTCTTATTAGTCAAAATCGGTAGATAAAAGATCAATCTAGGGGCCTATTTGCCTCAAAAGTCCTACTTTTACGTTTACGATACGTAATTCTCATTATTCGGCAGCATGTCGCGGAGCCGCGAGAAGCAATGAACAGGCGACGGTGCTGCCGCCTATCGTGGCTGTCGATATGCTGTCGAATAATGAGAATTGCGCGTCGCACCCTAAAAAGCGGGTGTCAATCGTGAATTTCGGTCGCCAGAGCCAATTTTAGTTAGAAGCAGGGAAAGGGTTACATCCTCGGTGTACCCTGTGTATTTAGGTGCCCCGACAGATTGTATTTCTGTCGGTTGGATGTGGTTAGGGACTGCGTGTGAACTTGACGGAGCGATCTCTGCAAGTTCAAGTATTTGGTTAGGTTAGGGTTAGGGTTTCCTATTTTCTTTTTGTTTCTTAGGGAATTGAACTGTGTGCGAGTAATTTTTAAGGTGTATATATTGACCATAGTGTACTGAAGCTGAGTGGCAAATAAATCGCTCAAAAGGAGCGGAATCCCGGACCCTTGCAATTCTCGCGTACGTATACGTGGTCTAGCGGTGTGCGAGCGTCGTCTGTCTAGGAGACGCAGTCCTTAAAAGCTGATACCGCTTGAATCGATGCAATAAAAACATTAAAAAGAAAAGAAATTTCAAAAATATTTTGATGCGGCAGAAAGCATAGATGACCGATCCGATAACTAGTTCGTGCATGGTGTATACGTATTTTATACTTTATTTTAACAAAAATATCATAAATAAAATCTATATAAATAAAATATGTAAATGTTCGTTTGTTCGAAATCTTAACTCCCCGAAAAGTTCTTCACCGATTGCTTTGAAATTTTGACACAACGTTGCATTCGAATACGCCCGTGTTTTTATATATCTAATCTATATAATCTATATAAATAAAATATTGTATACCCACAAGCATTGTAAAATTAAACGTATTAGAAACGTGCGTTAGTAAGAAACCCCGTCTCTGCAGGGCCGGATTAAGCTGGCGCGGGGCCCGTAGCAAATGTTACCTGGGGGCCCTAGGTTTTGCATGATAATAAAACAAAACACAATGCAGGACCTTTTTCGTTAGCAGAAATATCTGTTAATAGTAGCCAGGGCTTTTCCTGCTGCAAGCGCGGGGCCCTTAGAAGAGCGCGGGGCCCGTAGCATTTGCTATTTCTGCTACTGGGCTTAATCCGGCACTGCGTCTTTGCATTATTGAAAAATCAGGAGTAGAATCCCGGACCCTTGCAATCCTCGCTTACGTATACGTGGTGTGCGAGTGTACTGTGGTGACTGTGTGCAGTCACGCGCGAGTGTCGTCTGTCTAGGAGACGCGGTCCTTAATTTGTATTGGGAATGGGTGTTAATAAATCCACATTGGTACTTTTAAAATCAAACTGCAGTAATGTCGCGATCCAGCTCCCTGAGAATCTCCACGATCACTGTCCCTTCGACCACCCCTTCCAGTTGGGGGCACCTCTGCGAGGGTCCAAGATACGACACAGCAACAATTCTTGGATTTTCAGCTTTTTCCAGAACTGTTTTATTTCAACATTGACAACGAACAATAAGTTCATCGTGCTGGTAACTTAATGATAGTCCAACAGTTAAATAGGTAATGAAACTAATACTTGCAAGAAATTGCGGGCCCTTGCGCAATATAACCATTTTCTGAGTGAATTGTAAGAAACAAGAGAGATAAACAGAAATGTATTTCTTCTGTCAACAGTGTTGATAAATTGCAAACGATATAGAAACGATCTGAAATTCCCTTTGGTTTTACTGTTTCGTGTTTGGCCTACTGTATTTTATCATAAATTCATAAAATTCATTGTTTGACGATGCGGTAAACACAATTTAGACGAAATACTTGATTGGAGAATAAATGGAATTTCATCCCGTTTTATTTCATTTGAACCCCATTCGGTTTTTCATTTTCGTAGGTTATGTTATTTGAACATTTAAATAAAACGTTCAAAATGGAATCGTGTATGAATATTTGAAAACAACATCCTTTTTTTTTTAAAGTTCAATATAAAACAGGTTTCAAAATTGTTTAAACGGTTTCGTTATCTGCGTCATCGCAGATTATCGACCAATCTCGTTTACATTCGATTTAATTCTATTTTAGGGGTCGAAGGTTGAACATAAACCTCGAAACGGGATTTGCCCACACGCGTTCGTTAATTTAGCACATTTTTGATTGACCGTGATTAATATTCTGTATATTTTGCACGTTCTGCAACAGTGTTAATTCTTTATCGTACCATCCTATTAATTTTCTATTATTGCGGATCAATTTGATACCAAGATGAAAACTAAGTTAGACGAACAAGGGTTGGGGATAAGGGTTAGGCAAATTAGGAAAGAAGAGCAATTTAATATCGCACACTGCGGATCTTTATGTAAAATAAAAATTTTCTTCGAAAAAGTTGTTGAGACACTGGAGTCAAATAAAACATTGTTTCTTCTTTGAATAAGTTAAATAATTTAGGGCTAAGATACTCTTAATTCTTATCGTAATACAGACACATATTTGAGGCGTACTTTGCAGTAGCCGTACTTTCTAATTTTTCGTCATTATATTGCCAAAGCTTAATTGCTCCTTCGCCGGCGGAGTCTGGGTCTATCTTGACCCAGAGTATCAAAATCGTGATTTAATTACTCAGTTTCTGGCGATGAAATAAAACGAACAGCTGTTACATTGGACACAACAGAATGATCACTGTGTCCGCAAAAATTGTATTTCATCAATTTTGTCTAGTTCCCTTTTATGGAGTTAATCAATTTGGCAAACGAGCGGCTGATTTACCGGCACGCTGTTTTCGCAAACGCACAAAACGCTTCGCTCACACCACATCGCCAAACCGTCAAACAATACCTCCCGAGCACCGAGAGCCACGGAAGAAGAAGAAAACCAAATGATCGCCGCGTACAATCGCGAGACCATAGGGAGGGAAATTGCATTGAAACGACGGACTTCGGATAAGAAAGGTTCAGTGGTCTCCGTCGAGCAGCGGCCTGTAAAAGTTCCCCCTCCAATTACGCCGTTTCTCATAAACTCAATTTTCGTCTGAACGAACGTCTCCATTCATCGCGCTCCTCGTGTCCGCTGTCTCGAAGTCGTTTTCGTGAAAAGGAGCCGCAGGCGGAAGGGGGAGGCGAAAGGCGAGGAGAAGGAAAAATTCACGGGTGGGAGAAAGAGAGGGCGCGAAGTGCCAAATTAACGGCAACTGTTTGTTAGACGGCGCGGCGTTCCAGTGTACCCTTAAAAAATTTGCCTCCGATTATTTCTGCGGAGCCACCCCGTAGGTAGCGCAGCAGGGTATTGTGCGCGGCGTGGCGCTTGGAAAGCGCGATGCGGGGGCGGAAGGAAAAGGGTGTGAGAATGAGAAGCGTGGGCGTCGGGGCTGGCGGGGCACGGTGGAGCACAGAGAAGAAGAACGAGAGGGCGAGGAGGAGAAGGAAGGGTAGGAGGTTCAGGAGGAGGAGGAGGAGGAGGAGGAGGAGGAGGTCCGTAGAAGTGGATGAGGTCGCGTTGCCATTAACACCTCCGCCGGTGGCGCAGTGTACTTCAAACAAATTAAGTGCGGCCGTAATTGCGTTACGGCCGCGACGCCGAGGAGTCTCTCTTTCGAGTCTCGGCAACCGCCCCATCCCCTCGATATGACGCCGGTGATAAACAAGGCTGCCTGCTCGAGAAAGGGAGGCGCCGCCAGCAAGGATGAAAGGTTGCACCAAGGTGGAATTTGCCGCGGTGCAAGCCTTTGAATGTTGAAACGGCTTCGCGGCTATTTCTGTCGAGCGAACAGCCATCGCCCGTCTTCTTCCTCCTCCTCCCCCTCTACAAACTGCTACCCCTTTCCTCTTCCGTTCCCTCGCCCCTCGGCCGCACAACCTGCTTTCCACTTACCCACGCTTTCAACAAATTCACTTATTCCGTGCGGCACGGTTGTTTACTCGCTCTCCGCGGATCCGAACGCGAGAATAGTTTTTATTCCCCCGGAACGAAAACGCGCGACGGTGAGACAGAAAAGGGGGGGGGGGAGCGGGTGGTGGGATAGTCACCGTGGTGAACTTTGAAAATCCGCGACGATTCGCGTGCTCGACTCGCTCACGGAATTCCTCTTTTGTACGCGTGTCGCTTTCACTCGGTTTCATTATCGCACGGCAGATAGGAGGGTGGATTTAATAATCGGACGGTTTAATTTGAATTTAGAACGGAAGAGTTTGAAGGCTTAAGTGGCGAGCGCGAGCCCGTCGCCCGTTGAATCGCTAATTCAATTTTAATTTGAATTTCGGAATTAAAAATCTCGCGGAGGAACGGGCCGCGGCGCGAACCGCCGCTGTTTTTAATTTGCGACCCAGGGGATGGGCAGAGAGGATTGCCCGGATTTTTCAGGTGAACATTCGCGCGGAGCGAACCGTGCCGCGGATTCTTTCGAGACGTTATCCGAGTTCAGTCGCTTCTTGAATATTGTGCTTTAGCTTTCGCCGTGCCGTGTGCGGATCCTCTTGTTTAAACTCTGGATTTAAAGCTATGCAAGCGACGTTCGTGGATGCTTGCGGGTTGCTGCTACGATATTACACTTGGAAGAATGTTCGACGTGTATTCCTCTACTTTGCGAAGTTCAAGTCGCAGGGAAAACTTGAATATGTTTACCACGAGTGTCTGTAACAAATTCTAAACATATGTGTTTACTTAGGAAATACGTAAAAAGACGACATTTTGTAAGAACTGTAAAATATTTGTACGAACTTATCAGTAGACAGCGGATTTTATGCATTTATCACAAAAACGAGCCGGTGCGACTTGAAACGGTAAAAACATTAGAAGAATTAAAAAATACTGTCACATTATTTTCAACCTATCAACTATATTGAGAAAGAAAATAATTCTCTATTTCACTCCGCTTTGTTGCAATTCAGGTAGAACACTTTTATTTTCCATAAACATCCGCTGTCTACTTACGAGTATGCATTATTAAAATCAAGGACACATTGAACGATGCCCAGTTTAGATCGAGAAGTTTTTTTTTATTGTTTATTTATACAAGTCGCATCAACATCAAGGTCGTCAGCGATCACAAGGATTATGATATATGGTTACAGAAGATCTTTATAGTTAAAAATAATTATAGGTATATTGTGGGGAGATCGATACGAAGTTGTTGTATACATGGTTACATAGAGGGGGAATGGAAAAAGATAGAAAGAAAAAACAAGGGGATAGAAGAAGAGGAGAATTGGAGACTAGCGAGAGATTCGAATTATAACAAGTGGTATAGAGAAATAAGAGTGAAAGGAATACCCCAGAATATCTAGAGAAAGGAAATAAGGAAGAAAGATGGAGAAGGATTGCTAGATATAGGTTAGGAAACGAAATGAGGGGTGGAAATTACTGGAAGGATGAAGAGGAAAGATGCTGTAGGAAATGCGGATATGAAGAAGAAACATGGGAGCACGTGCTGGAGAGATGCAGATTAGGGGAAAGGGAGGAGAAAGGATTACAAGAGAAAGTGAAGGAAATTTTAGCCGATGATGGGAAGGGAGAAGAGTGGATGAGGAGACTGGATGGGGAGAGAAAGGAAATACAGGAAGGAAGAAGAGAGGGATAAAGAGTGAAGAAATCGAGCGAGGAAGGAGAGAGAGGAAGAGAGAGAGAGAGAGAGAGAGAGTAAATTAGTGTGAGGAAGAGAAAGGGAAAGAGAGAGAGAAAGAGGAGTGAGAGAGCGAGAGTGACAGCGAGAGTGTGAACGAAAGTAAGGAAAATACGTGAAGACAGCCCAAAAGGGAGCAGAATGAACAAAAAAATAAAAAATATAGATATAGGTATATATATATAGAGATATTATAAAGTGTAAAGGGAACGGGGGTGTCCCTTGTAACCCGTAAGGGATCAAGGAATAAACATACATACACACATACATACATGGCTACATAGAATGGTAAATATCGATGGATTTAAGAAATAGTATAACTTGGACGATGTTCTTATTAAAATTGAGGCATTCGCTTAATTTGCTACGGATAGCCAAGCGACGTCTTTGGAAGGAGAAAAGGGAGCATTGCAGGACGAGGTGTTCAACCGAGAGGGGGAGAAGGGGAGTCTTTCAAAATTCTATATAAGTGAGTCAGGTTGGTACGGCCTATGAAAACTACCTGGTCTCTTCTGGTAGCAATCGGAGGGCAGTCGTTGTTAAGGAGGTGTTGCCTTACCAAGAATAGATTAAGGGAAGGAAACTAGTCCATTTTGCATTCCATCCAACTCTAATTTCTCTTTTAATTTGCTTAATCGTATCTCTGTAAGAAGACGAGCATTCTATGGGTATTTATTTGGAGGCCTCATTGGTCGCAGCGTCCGCTGTTTCATTGCCCAATATCCCTACGCGAGAAGGGATCCATGAAAAGATGATTTCTTTGTAGTTATTTTGGGCTTTGATTAATGCGTCGAAGATGTGTGCAATCATGGGGTCTTGGTTTTCCGGGTTGGAAAAACTCTCTAGGACACTGACAGAATCGGTGAATATTATAAAGTTGGGGTCTTGAGCATGGATAATGGATCGAACAGCCTGTAACATGGCAAAGGTTTTACAGAAGAAAACAGAGCAGAAGTCATAGAGTTTGAACAGTTTTCGACAATTAGGGATTGAATACAACAGAACATCCGCATCTCTCGTTAGATTTGGAGCCATCAGTGGAAACATGGGTATGATCAGAGTACTTTTGGGCGACCTCGTGGAAGATATTTTGGAAGATAATGGGGTTAGCGAGATCTTTCTGGAATTCGCATAAGGATATATCAATTTTTGGAGGGGAGAGAGACCGGAGAGGGTCAACTAAGGGAACAATAGGAAATAAATGAGGGAAAAATTGAAGTGTCCCTATATAACGCAAGATTTTATACGTTGAGAAAGAGGTTTCGGAAAGCTAGGGGGGAGGTAGAGTAGAGGTGATCGAGGTGGTTCGTGGATACGTTAGAGTGTGGGATTAGAGGGCGTAGATATCAATTCAGCAGCGTAAGTTGGACAGAGCTGTTTTCTCCTAAACTCCAATGGAATAACATTACTTTCAGCCAGAATACTGGAAATAGGACTTGTCGATTTGTTTACAGAAATATTGGAAGAAGTTTCGTTGCCCGGACAAGTCACCTTTTTGACAGAACGCCACTAAATCCTTCGATCGAGGCCACAGCGCGGCGGTTTCTGAAGGTATCGCGAGTCGAAATTACGGGATCCAGTTTCGCTGGGAAACAGCGCCCTTGAGCCGAGCCCTGTGTGGGATCACGGGTCGCGATAACGTTCAGGCACACAACACGACGCGACGGGTTTCGGGTTGAGGAAAGGCTAACGTTCAGCCGGCCGGAACGGCTACGCGAGTGTCGGAAACGCGGTCGATCACGGGTTACGAGCTGTAAGTTTACGCGAGGGAGCGGATTTATCGCAAGCGATCGCCGCGCGGCGTAAAACGCAAACCCCCTGATATCGGTGGCCCGCGGCCCGAGTCCAGGAGGCACTGTAGCACATCTCCCCGATTTCAATGATTTTTCGATATGTTATAAATCCCAACATTGCGAACGACTTTTTCTTGGGCGTGTTAGTAACGGTCTCACTTATTTTCCGAGATACAGTAAACCCTCTATAGACGCAACAGCCTCCAGGGTAGCTATTTTTTTTTGTCTCCAAAGACCGAGCCGAACGTAGAGAAGGACGACGCGTGTAAAGCGAGACCACGCGCGGGCCTTATGATCTGTGCCGGCGACGCACAGTGTGACATTTAGATCATTTAGGGTCGTTTAATTCCGAAATTGAACATTTTTTAAAAATTGCGTATTTACTCTTACCTTGAAAGCAATACCTCCGTAACCCAGAATCGATATTGTTTTTAACTTTTTATCGCATTCAGATATGAAAAATAAGATATACAAATGGTGAAAATACACCAATCGGCAGTGACACTTTACCTAAATAAAAGTGTCTGTATTTGAACTTCAATTTTTATAATATTTATTTTAGCGATTACTCGATCCTTCGTAGCGTGTTTTCAATATTTTTCGTTTTTAAATATTATACATATAATGTATTACGATTAATAATCATACAAACTCGAAGAACTTTTCAGTATGTACCAATGTTCTACAGAGTAAAACTTTCTTATATGGGCGAATATATGGAGTTTAAACTATATAGTATGTATACATTGAAGTCTTGTCTAGTCGGCTATGAAAACAAATTCTGCGTTGGTCTGCGTCCTTGGGAGTTTTCATTTATTTTCCACAGCCTTATGCAGTCACCTCGCGCAGTCGTCTAACAATTTATCCGAGTAAGAAGAAAGTGTTCATAAGCCTGCACTTTGATTGTAACTTATTAAATTGTTATAGTTTTGAATTGTTATTGTTTAACTGTTGTTGCGTTTGATTGTTATTACATTTGATAGTTTTTGTTCTTATTCAGTATTATTTATTTAATTACTATTATTTGACATATTGTTTATTTTGGCGATTATTTCACTCCTTAAGGTAAGTTTTCAATATTTTTGGTTTCAAAATGTGGTATATACTTTAGAGACCCTACATAATTTATGACTAGTAACAAACGATTACCATACAAAATTGGAGAACACTTTTCATTGTTTAGCGAATATGAATTTCATTCTTCATTGAATATCGAAGTTGTGATTTTACGTAGGCAGAAATGAGAAGAAAAATTGTAATTTTATTTAGTTTATTAAAACTTTGAATATACGTAAAGAAAGTATACCTTCTTTAGTTTTGAATTTGCCGCGCTTCTCATGCTCGCGACGATTAGGAGAAGAATCGAAGAGAGACAGATATAGCTATTACGCGATAGAGCACACGTGCAAAAGTACAAGGATAAAAAGTGATAAACAAGATTAGTAGAATAGGCAGAGAAGGGATAATAGTAAACATTAATTGTCGTTTCTTTGTTTACAGGTAAGGTTGTAAATAGTGTAAATAACTGTGGTTAAATAATGAATAAAGACAAAATTTACTTTGTTTACAGAGAAACATATTTTCGTTTACTTTACCATCTGGAATAATAATTGTCTTATATATATTTCTGTAAGACTGTGTTTGCAACTTCCTCATATCATTTAAATCAAATACGTATTTTCGGCCAATACAACAAAAGTAATGTTAAAGCGATCAGAAATCATCATATTTTGAGTAGTGTTAGCAAAATACATGATAAAAAAAAGAAACGACATCGTTAAGAATTAAACGACCCTAAATGATCTAAATGTCACACTGTGCGACGGCAACTGTCCGCATCTCCTTCTTTTCTATACGCAATCCTTCCTTGCTCCCGAAACGTTCATTATTCGGCAGCAAATGACTCGACGGTGCGCTGCCGCTTATCGTGGGTGTCGATATGCTGCCGAATAATGAAATTTACGCGTCGTCAACGTAAAAGCAGTACTTTCGAGGCAAATAGCCCCCTACATTGATCTTTCATCTATCGGTTTTGACTACCAAGAAACCCCGTCCCTGCATTATTGAGTAATCAGGAGTGGAATGCCGGTCCCTTGCAATCGCTTACGTATACGTGGTCTAGCTATCTACTCGTATACCGTGGTACACGAGTGTCGTCCGTCTAGCAGACGCAGTCTTCAATGTTGCAATAAATCTCGTATGAGATTTCCTGAATAAAACAAAGTGAATTTTGTCTACGATCGTGCGTCTGTGACAGCACACGTTAGGGTTGGCGGCCACTGATCCTCTGATTAGATACGGGAATCAAGTGAGCTTAAAAGTCCCGTGCAGAACTGCATATGCACGGCAGCAAGACATATTTGTTTCTTTTTTCGCGCGTATCTCGAAACTAAACGAGACCGCGATTAACACGCCGAGGGGAAAGTTGCCCAAACTGTTGAGATTTACGATGTATCGGAAAATCATCGAAATCGGAAGGGGTAGGTAACTGTTCTGCAGTTTCACCGGGGTCCGGGACCCAGGCGTAAAATACGCTCGGTCCAATTCTCGGCGCGCGTGAATTCGCGATGGCAGCTCATTTCGAATTCCCCGAATACGCGGGGGCATTCGAGGGGAACGCGAAAGAAAGGTCGAATGGGCTGGATGACGGCCGAGGGTGGAGATGAAGCGAGAAAGAAGGAGAAAGAGAGAAAATGATAGAGAGAGAGAGAGAGAGAGAGAGAGGTGCAGAAGAAAAAGAGGAGGGTTAAAGGAGAGCAAGAGAAAGGGAGACATAAGGATCCAGGGATATAAGAAGAAATCCGCGAAGCTCGCTCGTATATTTTAATCAGGGCCCTCTGGCTTCGCCATCCTCCGGCTTCCCTCTTTTCTTTATCTCCGTCTCATCTCTCTCCTCCCTCCCGCCCTCCCTCCCTACCTCTCCGAACACCCTTTCTCTCTCCCTCCCCCGAGCCCCACCCCACCCCCGATGCTCCCGCCGCTCCCTTTGTCGAATTGCTCCGCCCGTAGAGACTTATAAAAGGGGAAGAGAGCGGTAGTAGCGTGGAAGAAAAAACGCGGGCTCACCGGCCGGATGAAAAGAGCTGAATAACTCCGGGATAAAAGCCGAATAAATCTTTTTATTATGCTCCGTACCCGTGTCTGTTCGAGCCTAACCCAACCATCTCGCCCCGGGGCTCGTTCACACGTCTCTCTTCCCCTTTCTTTCCCCGCCCGTCTCTCCACTCTCCTCTCTTTTTCCACTATCTTGCTCCTTTCATGCCCTCCCCGTTCAACGATCGCTTCCATTTCTTCTGAATCGTCGCGCGATACACGTCTCTTATATGTATAGTATGTGGCTTCGTGTTTGTGTACGTGTGTACGTATGCATACATGTTCAAGGGATTCGCGCGCGCGCGCGCGCGAGAGTCCGTTCTCCATTTCGCCATCGCGTCTCTGGATGAATCCACTTAACGAGAAGCACGTTGTTACCGAGAGAAAAAAGCCCCTCCGGTTACTTCGTTTTTAACCATTTATTTTCGGTTTTGTAATAATGGACGAGGCACCGGATCGGGGCGAGCATTGTCAGAAATTGAAAAGACGTTCCCCAGGGTTTCGGGCACGTTATACATTTTCTCGCGGGTCCGAGCGCTTGCTTAGGCGCTCGATTGCCGAGAGGATGGGGTCTGGATTTCATGAAACGATGAAAAATATCGTATATCAATTTTCAAGGGGTCATTGTTAAATCTGTGGCAGTTTGATTTACGAAAAACAAGTTTGAAAGTTTTTAAAGACTCGAGTTTGCAGCATTCTCGAAGAAAACTCAGCAGTCGGTTTCCCAATCGCTGCATCGTGCAAGAATATCGTGGAGGGTATTAAACGTGTTTACGAAATGATTACAGTTATTCGAAAATCGGAAATGCAGTGTTCGAATATGTTTTGAATCCGCTGTACTATATCCGTGTTCCTGATTGGCGTTGTTATATTCGAGCATCACGGTTTTAGTCGTCTAGGTTCAAAATAGAATATTGCATGCCTTATAGATGACAGTTTGCATAGGCATAGTCGATCTCTGTGTCGAAGCGGACAAACGCAAATGTGTTGCGGAACGCGGATCATTAAGGGATTTATATATTCTCGGTAATGTTTGCAGCCATGTCGGATATATGTACATCGGCCTGCGCGATAAATCGTAAATCGTATTTAGGTAATACGAATATCTGCGATGACATGAACATCCGCCAATTCGGATATTTGCCGATACGCGGCTAACCATATTATGAATATCCAACGGCGTTAATATTCGGATAGTCGCGGGTCCGCTCGGCAGCGCGCGGACGCGCTGATATTTAGATAGCCCTGCTCGATACGAAACGCTTATACACTTTCGATCGGGCTATCTCTTTCAACCTGCACGCAATACAGGGTGTTCGCATTATCTCAACTTCAGGTTTATCCCTGAATCGCTAAAAAGTGGAATGGCAGGGAAGTTTAAAATATTGCATGTGCTCGCATCGTTGGAGCACTTGAAATAAACGTATCACCTCCCACTAAGTCAATGAATTCTTAAGGGCTTAGTTTTCTTAGAACCGAAGTTCAATGTTAAAAAATAACTGTTATATCAGAATTAATTGAAAATTTTTACAGTTCCTTCAAGCCCTGATTGCAAGGATGCAGGATGCGTCTTCTCATTTCTTGATATCGCAAAGATGGGGTTTTTCAGTAGTCAAAAGCGATGGCCCTCAAAAGTTCTAGTTCTATGTTTAAGAGGCGTAACTTGCATTATTCGGCAGCATGTAGTTTTCGCAGCTTTATGTTTCCAAATAATGCAAATTACGCTGCCGAATAATGTGAATTGCATCGTGTAAACGTAAAAATAGGACTTTTGAGGGCGATCGTGGCCTAGAATGATACTTTATCTGGCGTTTTTGACTACTGAAAACCCCCATCTTTGCATTATCGAGAAATGAGGAGTCTACCCCCTTAAATGGAAACCAAGTTAACCTAAATTATTGTGTCCCAAAAATGTTACATTTCCTTGAAAAGCGTACTTCCTTCAGTCGTTTCAAATAACTTTTTTCTTTACGAAAATGTTCTCCGCGGCTTCCTTAAGGAGTTACTAATGAAAAATACGAACCAATCAGAGCGCGACTATAGCGGCAACGTCACGTTCAGCGTCTGCTACAGCTTTGCCGTGATTGGTCCACGGTTTTCGTTATTAACTCTTCACCGAAACCGTGCAGAAGATTTTCGTAAAGGAAAGAATTATTTGATATGACCTTAGAAATCACCCTTTTCAAGGAAATACAACATTATTCGGACAGCCTGTATACATGAAATTGTATATCGATTCTTTGTATTCGTTACCGTTATGAATCGCGGACATTTCATACGCAACGACCTAATACTATTACATTAAAATAAATCGACAACTTCCCATTTCCCTGTTTACATGTATGCTCGCCATTGTAGATAATCGTATATTAACATAACTTTTAGAAAATTCAGGAAAGAAGAGAAATATAAACAAAGGACAAATGCGAGTGTGGTACATATTTAACATTCTAATAAAAAAAGAAGTGAAATAACTGTTTTTTCAAATTAACAACCGATTGAGCAATTAGATGACATTTCGTATTTTCCACTGAAACAACACCGATTCCATGATGAAAACCTTAGATGAAAGTGTTTTTATGAACTACAGTAAAGTCGCGTTATTTCTCAGCGAACGCCTACCCAGAATTTGTCAAGTGCCTTCTCCCTCCACTGAGGGGAAACGCCACAGGGGCCGTGAAGCTCGAGTTGCCTCGGTCTCCGAGCAGTGTAAACATGCCGCGTAATCTGATTTTGGCTCGGGTATATCGGTGTGGACCACTACTAATCCAATTACAAACCTTCTTAATTTCTCATTATTTCTTTATGTGTCTTTCACTAACTTATTTGTGGCATTTTTCTGATTAAAATGACACTAAACACGATATAATTTCAACTGTGTTTAGTGGTTTAATCGACGATGAAAGTTTCGAACGCAAGGAAGGACAGCGCGATCCGTGTTTACATGCTGTCCTTTTATACGTTCGGCTTCCTTTGTACTTTCGGCGCGGTCGGCGCATTAGACCCGGTCATAAAAAATAGTGTCCCTACACGATATTTAATCCGTGCAGTACACAGCCGTTTGCAAAATAATGCGACTTTACTGTAGTTTATAACTCTTTACTTTTTAAATGGCGACGAACGATTTTCGGTGTTCCATGACGCACGTACGGACGCGTAAATTTTTTATAGTCCATTACAACAATCCATTTGACATTTATTAATGCATCGCGCGTTTTGGACACTAGCTTTTTACAGGACGCTTTCAGTGTACCGCATTCTTCGATATTACACGAAATGAATGTTTTCAAGAGAAATAGACCACCCACGCGGGCAACACAGCGAAACTCGAGCATATAAAAGTGATAAATATTTTACAATATTGTAACTGAAATGAGCAAATGAAAGAGGGGTTTCGTGAAAATATTTTCGTTAAACATTTTTATTCAGTTCGGACGCAGCATATTTGAACAGCTTTTGACGTTTTTACATTTCTCTCGCGCAAGAGTTTGCCGCGCTTTTAAAAAATTGATACCGAAAGAAGTAACGCTTGTTCAATTGTGCAAAACTGCTCTGGATTGATGTTTTTAAGCGCAACGAGTATTTTATGCGATCGCTCTAGAAATTAAGCTCTAACAAACGGAAGAGATAATTCAACGGTATCGTTTTAGCATTCGATATTTCTAGGCACTTCATTCTTCTGCACAATGGTGCTACATATTTTAAAACACTGAATAAAAATATCTCTGTGATAAATTGTTTGCGCGATTAACATTTACGTTAAATGTCGGATGCAGTAGCTTGTCAACACCAATTTTACGTAAAATAAAACCAAAAAGAGATGGATTTTAAAATAGGGGTAGCTATCTCCTCCAATTTCTACATCCTTCAATTTTTCACAAATCTTCGTCGTGTTATTATTTCGATCGTATATTAAACACAAACAAACCTTGGTTTCGTCTTTAATCTTCCAAAGGCGGAGTCCGGGTCTATTTTACCCACGGTATCAAAATCTTCCTTCAATTACTTAGTTTCTGGCGAATTAATTGAATGAACAGTTGTTGCATCAGAAGCAATAGAAAAATTAATCCTTAGCACTCGCGCGGTGACTAAAAATTGCTGTACCGGTATTCAAAATATTATTTACATTATTCAATATATTGCTATCTAATCGATTACTAAAAAATTAAGTAATGTATGAGGTGTTATATCAATTTCGTACCCATAAAACGAAAGAAAACATATACCGGTTTGGAACGAAAGTTCGTAGCGTTTGTAAATTAAAATTGAAAGCTAGAATTCAAATATTTATTCATAGATTTATTAAATAACATATTCTCCACTCTGTTCTATTACATTTTGCCAGTTTCGAGGTAACTTCTCGTGTTATTGAATAAACAAATGAATAAATACCTTAATTTTCTCTTCGATTCTTAATTTAAAAACGGTACGATCTTTCGTTCCAACTCAATAAAATGGAATTATTCTAGGACGGAAGAAATGTTTAATTTTCGAGTTCAAACAGCTCCGAGTGCAAAGCGTTAACATGGCCTGAGCAACGTCATCGATTCTCGGAGCAATAATTGTCCAGGCCTGGTTTAATTGACGGTATGTGGTAAGTTTTCTGTTCTTTTCACGAAGAAACGGTCACAAAGAAATAGTAGAACCAGAGGATCCAAGAAACAGCAAGGACCCGCGGGTTTTTCTTATTGTTAGATCAAGGCTTTACTGTATTGAGATTTTCCTGGGATTTGGATTGCTTTTCTTTGTCGAATGACTTTTCCGGATTTACATCGACGACTCGCGCACAAATCTGAGAAGTTTCCTCAGGATCGGACGAGCGCGATTGGTTAATTTTCTCGAAATAGTTACCAGACAATTGTTCAAACAGTTTGGTTTGTCGACGGAGGTGATTCTTCGAAGTATCCGGGGGGTGGATCCGCGAAGTTCGAAAGTGCATGCGGCGAAACGTACGAAACGGAGAGAAATAACCTGAAAGGAAATTCAATCGGCGGATCTGAGGTCTCGGGAAGGAACTTCCGTGAAAGGTAGTGACACGAAAATGCCGGTAGACGTATGGATACGCGGTTGCGGGTTTCGAAAGGGACATCAAATCGAACTCCGCGATAATAACAATTCCGTCGTCGTATTTTATCGGTCGGTCGAGCGTTCGTCGAATAAAACGCCCGTCGAAAGTGTGCGTGTTCCATTGCTGTCTGTTTTTTTTTCCCCCGCGCCCCAGGAATCGCGTTTCAAATCGGCTGCCGCTCGAATCAATTTATTTTTCAATTGAATCGTTAAGAGCGAGCGAATAATGCGGCCAGCGAAAATAATTTTCCGTTTAATTACGAGCGGCGCAAAAACACGATGTTTGCGTTCGGAATAAAATAAATAGGGGGAAAAACAAAACAAACAAATGGTCGTGCTTCGAATTCGTTTTGCTGTTAGGTTGAAGGACCTGTAGGAGGAGCTACGAGGGGGGAATCGTACACAGGGTGTCCTGAAACGATCCAATCAAATTCTAATGAAATATTTTAGAGGGTACAAACGTTTTCATTGTCAGTTGTTCAAGTTCCGAGCGACTTTCTTTGTCCTACAGTTCGAATCTCTACTTCCAAGTAGACTGCAGATCTTTACTCAAATTAAACATTTTTCTTTATCTCGTTATCTTTGTCTTTCTTTATCTCTTCTAATGTTTTTGCTGTTCTCGTTTATACACCTACTCGTTTTTACCATAAATGTATTCTGCAGCCTACAAGAAATAATACTTTCTGATGATTTGCTAATTCTTCGTGTATTCACCATCGCTTTCTATAATCCTTTTCTTTTTCGTCAATCAACTTTTTGCTTTCACTTTCAAATATGGTTTCAAGTTATACACAACAACCCACTCAATGGTGATTTTAAAAATGGAAACCATTTTTTTGCACCTTCTTTTTGTAACATATTTATTATACATTCCAAAAACTTTCAAGCGAAGAGTATAATAAATTAATGTGCATATCACCGACCAGACGCGACGAAATCGTGTTTATCGATTTGTACCAGCAAATATTTGACCAACACCTGAGAAGCGAAAGTCGCCATCTCCCGTTAATAAAATTCGACAAACCAGGTCAACAACGTCCGTAAAACGAAAGACGCTAACTGTTGTTTTCGGTTAACAATGTGTAAGCGTTCGCGTTTGCCAACGGCGAAGAATCGTGCCGATCAGTTTACCCGGGCGTCACCCGGTACAGCGTTCGCGTTGAAATAATAATTTCATGAAATTGTAGCGCCGTAAATTGTTCGGTAACGAGGACCGAGCGACGCGATAAAACGGGTGAAATCATTATGAGTCGAACGGGATGGGCCGCGCGGCGAAATTATTTTTAGATCGCGCGCGAACGGTCCCGGTAACGTTTACAGCGATATGAAATTAAAGCGCGGCGGAAACTTCCGAATTCCGCGCGAGCCTCGGTCGCGATCGTTTTAATTCCATTATCCGACGGTCCGCGTCTCATACTTCCCGCTGTTCGACGCGTCGCGACGCGCAGAGAGAGAGAGAGAGAGCTTTGATTCCGAGCGGAGAGAGACCGTGCCATCCCGATAGAGAGAGAGGGTACATACTAATAATCGTACGATGTACGCGCGGCACGTTTCATTTAGCAAATTGCCAATAAATGGCGATGGCGATCGCGTCGGGCTCACCCCATAAACGCAATCCGGCCCCATCTTTCTTCCCGTTTCACCCTAAATGTCCTGTCGCCGTCTCTTTCTCCACCCCTTTTCACCCTTTTCTCCTTCCTGCTCCGTCTCACTCCTCCGTACACGAAGTTTCTCCTTTCTCCTTCAACGCTTGCAGAGCTTCCTCCTTTTTCCGCTCGACGCCCGCCGCCTATCCACGTGTTTCGCTCCCCCGATCCCCATTGCTCGACCCCCTAACTCCACAGACTACCCCTAAAGTTCCCCGGCGTCAACTCTCGACGAATTAAGTTCCAAGAGGGAGGTTTCGTAGAGAGTTTATGGGGTTAGGTTACCGTAGCCGATTTCAACCCCCGCTACAGAGATTGGTATCTACACCTACGGTGGCGAAACCCTCGACAACCCCGTTGGCACCATTGTGCACAATATGTATACCATATGCGTGTGTGTCTGGACCCTCGGCAACGACGATTGTGTGTGTGTACGCGCGCAACGCGTAGCACGCGATCGTCAAACCCAAAGCCATAAACGTAAACAAGGGTTGTTAGGACTGCCTCCGGGCAAGAGGCGGCACTTACAGTCGGGACTAAATATTTTGCACCCTTCGACAAGTACGAGTCGCGGCGATAGGGTCGATCCCGGCGCAAATTGATTTCACGTTACGCTCGGCGCGCGACGCGCGTCGCGGATACGGTGCGTTGCACAGCGCCGAACCAGACCGTCATTTCTGGCGACGGGAAAAGTGACGCGTGTGGCGAACCAATGATACGCGAGAAACAGTGTTTTGCTTTTCACTGGCGCGTATCGTGACAATGCGGTTACATTCCTCGCAGGTGCGGGACTGTTTGAACGATTCTTGGAACGCGGTTAAGGGAGTAGACTGGTTTTTCCACGATTGCAAGGGTGCGGGATGCGCGTTCCCATTTCTCGATAATACAGAGATGGGGGTTTTCAGTAGACAAAAACCCTAGATAAAAAGATTCTGAACAGATTCTGATAAAAATGTATGTTAATAATTTCGTCCATTGGACGTCCGTTTTTTGTCCAATTTACGTCTATACGTCCGATGCCCGTTGCGGACGTCCCTTGGACGTCCAAAGGACTTGAATTTCTATTTCTTTTTTCTTTTTTCTTAAGTTTTTTATGTCCTAAGGATGTCCGTGGGACCTAAATTTCGAATGTACCAGGGACGTCCATTTGTTTCGCCCCATGGAGTTCCGTGGGATTTGAATTTCGGATTTCCCAAGTACGTTTCATAACCGTGCTCAAGACTTTCGTACGTACCAAGGTGCTCACTTCTCATGCATAGGACACAGTTATATATTACAAAATATATATATTTATGATTAATATTAATAAAATATTATTAATTATACATACATATATACAATATCTATTTATAAATATTATATATTTATCTATATACATATCGGGGACCGTAAAAATAAGCTTACGTGACAAGTGAACAGAGTCAGAGTTCAGAGTTAACTCGACCGTCGCATCGTACCGAAAGCATTGCTTTATCATTACTTTTCAAGAGTTCGGACAATCTGAGGACAAAATGTTTCGAATAAAAGTTGAACAGTATTTAAAGATGTACCAAATTCTATATTTAAAATTTCTAAAAAACATTTTTTTCGATATAAAATAAAAATCATTTTTATTTTTTAAATGTTAAAATACATTTTTTATCTCATAATGTTATAGCTGGCGTCAAGACGAATCCAACGACCTACCGTTTTATGACCCTGAACCCATAGATAACGCTACTATATTTTATTCCCGTTTTTCGGCCAAATACCCCACTGTGCGTCGCGTCGCGTCACCGTGCGGTTACGCGAAGCGAGGTTAGTTTAGCACATCCTTGTGCACGTGTTCGCACATTAGTAGAGTATTCGAATTAATAAAAAGCGTGTGTGAGTGATTCGATAACTTCAGCCATTTGTCACGATTCTATCGGTGAAACTTGTCACAGCCATTTTAGGTAAGTTTTTATTTTATATTTATTTTCAATCATTGAAACATTACTTGCAATAGGAAAATACAAAAATATTATTAGGTTGGAGGGAAAATTCTATCGTATTGAAATGAAAACATATGAATCAATTTATAAAAATACCTGTTTAATATTATTCGGTGATATAATTTCCATTGTTTGTAACAATGTAATAATATGTTGCCATTTATCAAAAAACTTGTCAATTCCTGTTTTCCAATGACTCGCTATTGCGTTGGTGAAACTTGTCACTGCCATTTCAGGTAAGTTTTTATTTTATATTTATTTTCAGTCATTGAGACATCACTGGCGAAAGGAAAATACAAAATTATAATTAGGTTGGAGGGAAAATTCTATCGTATTTTAACACTAAACTTACCAACACCGGTTAAAATGACTGGTTCCAGGTTTCTTTATTTTACAATTAGAAAAGTAATAAAACTGATTTCATTAGAAACGACTGTATAGATATTTTTAGTAGTGCACGTATTACAATAGGAACCGCAGAAAGTCTAAATAAAATCAATCTTCTCATTTTTATAAGGAAACATGAACCAGTTACTTTTGAGGCTCTGTAGGTTTCGCGTTAAAGAAAACATCTTTATCAATTTATGAAAATACATGTTTAATATTATTCAATGATATAATTTCCATTATTTGTAACAATACATTGCCATTTTTCAGATAACCTGTCTATTCCTGTTTTTCAATGACGTGCTAGTTAACATGCGTTTTTGATTTACAAGCAAAATTACCTGCTTATTTAAAATACGACGTAGCTTTCCCTCCAACCTAATATATTCATGCTAAAATCTTCCCGTTTATTGGTCAATGCTTCTCACCAAGAAATTCTAATTTTCAGATACAGCAAAAATTTTTAATAATAAAATTAATCATTTATATTTTATAATTATATAAATAAATATGAATGAATATTATGAATTATTGTATATATTAGTGTTGTATGAGCGATTGTATTATATTGTACTATGTACCTAGTGCATGTGTTTGTAATATATGAAATTTTGATTTCATTAAAATTAAAATTAAATTTTAATGTTCTATAAACGTTTTGTAAATGTCCTTCTAACGTCCTGAATATGTCCCAGGGACATCCAAATAACGTCCGTATGTCCCAGGTATGTCCCAGATATGTCCTAGCAGATAGGTCCGAACGGGACGTCCTATTTACGTTCCACTTTCTAACTGGGACCTCTGTCGGACTTTACTGGGACGTATCTGGGACATATTTCGGACATACGGACATTATTCGTACGTCCCTGGGACGTACATAGGTCCGATACGTACGTCCGGGTGCAATCTGGGTTTAAACCGAAATAAAATTCTATTTTGGTTCTGTTAACCTACGCAAGGTAATGTGGGGTCTCAGAGACCCCAGCTTCCGATTTTTTAAAAGAATTTTTATATTAATAACATTAAATCTTTTGTTATTAGGGGGTACAGAAAATGAAACGCATGCGATCACATTTAAAAATAACATTCTTATTAATCTATTAGTAATATAGTCCACCATTTCCTATAATTCTGTTCCAACGATTTACAAGTTGGTGGACTCCCATTGTCTTTTCTTTACAGTTAATGAAGTTTACTAGACTAGAGATTTGATACGTTTATGACAAAAATAAGTAGATTAATTGCAAAACAGTAAAAACTTGGAAATTAAAGATAGTATTGTGTTATTTTTGCAACTCGCTAAAATTATTTAAAGCAGAAACAAATGTCTATGTAGCTCCCCTATCTTGCAATTAATACAGACAATTTTTATGTTGCATAAAAATCCGCAGTCTATTGATTGTGCATGTAGAAGAATAGAATTTTATTTTAATTTAAAAGGAAGGATTAATACTTTTTTAATTTAATCAGTTTTAATCTCGAACGAGTCTACTTTACCCTGGTTGTTGAAAATTTCCAAATAAATAAATAATTATGTCGCAACCTGCTACATTAACGGTTTATGTAGTTAATGGTTTTTCGTGGTTGTTACTATCCCCTAATTCCTCATCGGTCAATGTTTCGTTATCGATCAAGACTGGTGCCAGTGAAGTTTGTTGCCGATGGAATCTGTTGCCCGTGAATGTTGGAGTCGGTTAATTAATATCGGTGAAACCTGTGCCGATGATTCCCGCGGAATCCGATACAATAGCTGCACAGACATTTATTTCTTTTTATAGCAACTTCGTAGAGTTGCAAGCAACACAACTCGATTTTCTCGAGAACAACGCCTCGCATGAACAAATTTTATTCGATATTTTCGATTTATTTTGTTTTATGTACAATCTCTCCCTTTACGGTTGTGCTACCAGTTACCGATCACCCTGTACATACTCGTAGTTGTCGGACACGGATCCCGAATTTAGATGCACATTGAAATTAGAATAACCATTGGAAAAATGTTGGAAATAGTTGAAGCCGGCGTGGAGTGCACGAGAACCTCTTTATCTCGCCAGCGTGCAACGGATGACGATTTTCCGATTTACAACGTTTCGCTTCTCGTGTCGCATTAACGTTTTACCGGGTTTGGTTAGCACCGCGCTGCTCGGACATTCGGTTTTTCCGTGGGCCGCCGGGGGCGTTCCCGCGATTTTGCAATTTCGCGGCAAACTATCGCGTTACCGCGATCGATTTCATCGCCAGACCAGCCGATATTAAATTTCAATAAGCGCCTACGCGATAATCCGCGCTGCGCCGCGCACGGTCCGTCGCCTCGCAACGAGACGGGATTACGATCCTTATTGAAATCGTAAATATCGACACGGCCACTTGCAAAATTAACGCGGTCAATTAATCCGATCGGTCTATTCCCGATCCCTTCCCTTGTTGTGCTCGCGAAAATTTTCATGCACCCATATGTACGCATGTACGTCGGCTCGCTGGCCTTTTGTGTCGCACAGAAACGAATACCGATATCGTTCATTTATTCTGGACGACCACACGAAATTACGTGGTCCGAAATAGATTCAGAATTTTGGAACTTTCTAATCGCTATCGGTGCAATACACTCACATCGGACGAGTCTGGAAACCAGAGTAGTATAAATCAAAGTAAAAAGAATCTTTTAAAAGAAAGTACAGTGCAAAGCATTACGATTTATATGGAATCTTCGTAATATGTAGTTTTCGAAACGAAATACAGAGGGTGTAAAAAGTATTCGTACGCCCTTTAAAACAGAATAACTTTTTCATAATTGTACCAAACGACCTAATTTTTCATAATCAGTTGGAAGCATTGGTTTACGAAATGATATGCAAAAAAGATTTTCCAAAAATTTAATTTACAAGGTTAGATGCAAAAATAAAAAAGGCATTTTTTAAAACTTTTTTATTTGGGGCCTTAATGAAAAGTTAAAATATATGTTTCGTAGATCTATGTTAGTTATACGCATGCTGAAAATTTCATCGAAATCGATTAACACTCGCACGAGATGCAAGCGGTTCAAAATTGTGAAAATCATAGTTTTACTTGTTTAATTGCTTTTTGTTTTGTTTCAAACGTTAGGTGACAACGTTAGGTACACATCAATCGTACATCCACACATCGGACATAAACGCGTTTACGTTTTTTCGAAATTCGAACCCACACACGTATTTTAAATTTTCATCGAGGACCCAAATAAAGAAGTTTTAAAAAATGCTTTTTTTATTTTTGCACATAACCTCGTAAATTATAATTTTTGAAAAATCTTTCTTGCATATCATTTCGTAAACCAATGCTTCTAATTGATTTTAAAAAATCAGGTCGTTTGGTACAATTATAAGAAAGTTATTCTATTTTAAAAGATGTACGAATACTTTCGACACCCACTGTATATACAGTGAACCACGAAAATATTTGAACGCACTTTGAAACAATAGAACTTTTTTATGAACGGACCAAACGACCTGACTTTTTTTAGGCAATTAGGAGAATTGATTTACCAAATGACATTCAAAAAAGATTTTGAAAAAAACCTTCAATTAACCGTCCCACTCATTGATTCTTCCATCGATGTAAACGCTAAAATATTTTAAGAACAACTACTTTGAAAATTATTTGAATGTTAACATGTTATAAATGGTTACAGTTTTTTCCATTAGCTGTAACATTATACCAACGAAGCTACGTAATCTAATTTTTTATAAATAACGATAATCTTGAAATTTTCCGAAAATTTGATCCTGAGAAATAAATGAGACGTCTAAGAATGTATCGAGTTAAGGGGAGTTGGACTTTCTTGATTCTTGGTGAAAAAATTTCAAATTTCGGTTTGTTAACTATCTTTTCTTTCTATGCATTTTCAGGTTTAATTTAAGACCATGATCGCTCATTTTTTATGAGTAGTTTGGCCTCTAGGAACATTGAGGAGTGAGATACATCTTTACCTATCCACAAAAATAAACATTTTCTTTCCTGTACTTTGAATTAAGTTATCCAAAAATCGGTTTTTTCACATAAAATGTACCTTTTTTCAGGGACTGCTACTTTAATATTATTCTCAGGATCAAACTTTGAAATTTATCATGAAATATAATTTTTTAAAAATTCGAAAACGCCCTCGTTAAAGTATGCAGGGAAACAGGAGGAATCAAAGAAAAAAATGTTAATACATATTGGGAATATTAGGAAATTTCCATGGTCGGAGGTACAATGTCAGACTCCCATTATGGTCAAAACCCAAAATAAGAAAAAAGGGTGATTTCTTATGGAAACGTAAACTGAAGGTGAAGGAAAAAATGAGTTTGTAAATACTTTACCAATGCGCACATATTCAATTAATTTCAAGCACTTGTTTTTCTCTTAACCGCAGTGACGTATGACAAGTATTTAGCATTACTCAAAATTGCTGATAATTATAGCATCCGTCATTTTGAATGGCCATGGTCAAACAATATGTATATTCAATAACTCATTTACACCTACTTTAGACCGGACCGTATACGATACACTTCATTAAGTAAAAAGAATAAATTGTCATAGTTTTAAACATGCATGAGTTTACTTATACTACCATAATGGAACAGGCGATTCTCAATCATTTTAAACGTCCTTTATTTCTTCTCTTTATTGAGAAAACCTCGGTAGAGATTTATACATGACATGTATACAATTCATGTGTAAGTATGCAAGTGTTCTTAGGTTTACAATAAATTCATAACAGCAACGCTTAAATTTACTATGATACAAGTCCCTCTGGATACGCAAATCTCAAATTGTTTTAAAAATCAACAAATTTGCAAGCAACTTACAATGTTAAATTTGGCGATCAGTATTTCTATGCTTAAGAGTATAATCTTATCTTCTGTAAATTTTTAATGAGTTTTGTCCTTTAAATCTCATAAAGTTTACATTGCCGTAATACATGATTAATGTCTCCGTTTTCATAAGTACATTTGCATTTAGAATCGCTTGAATTTTTATACGCGTAAGCGAGGCAGTTAAATTGTAGTGTCCGATCTTACATGATTTATAGCGACTATGAAATCTCTACAGATATTGCCATATGAATACCAGAGTTTATCGTTGTGATTGTAGAAATATTTACTGGCAATATTTTTTTCTAATAATAATTTGGCTACCGTATTGGTCATATTACAAAAATGAGCACGTACAATTTAAAGCAGTGAACATGCTAAAAATATTTAAGGACATCGATGTATTAGTTTCAGCTCGATAGGACAATTGAAAGAAGAATTTTGTATTTGCCTCCTGCGTCCTGCAACCAAGGCGAACATTTCTTATTTTACATAAAGATCCGCAGTCTAGTGATAATTGTTCAAAATCAAAATTTGTCAGAACCTACAAAGTACAATAGGATTACAAAAGCTATAACTGGTCTGTGGATCTTTATGCTAAATAAAAATTTTACAATTACAAGGTACTGGAGTCAAATAAAAATTTGTTTCTTGCTTCTTTCATTTTAAGAAGTTGATTGTAATATGTCGACACGCTCTTAAGAAAATACAGTAAAGTCCTAATCTAAGCGCGACAGAGGTGATCGTTCTAAGTCAGTTGGTCTACTCGTTCCATCGGGTGGCAACCGTTCGCCGAGCAGTGTTAAAACACTGCTTCGAACACAAAACTTCTGTATTTTTCATTATTTTTTTATGGGACTTTCGCCGACTTATTTGTGGCATGTTTCTCATTAAAATGGCACTAAACACGATATAATTTCACCTGTATTTAGTGGTTTAATCAAGGATATCAAGGAACTTTAGGACATAGAAGAGGATAACGACCGCGACGGTCGGCAGAAATTAAAAAGTTATCGTATTGTATAAAATACCAATGCGATGCTAACATTTTTATTTTCAATTTTCTTCTTACATGTATATAAGACAATTATTATTCGAGATGGTGAAGTAAACGAAAATATGTTTCTCTGTAAACAAAGTAAATTTAGTCTTTATTCATTATTTAACCACAGTTATTTACACTATTTACAACCTTACCTGTAAACAAAGAAACGACAATTAATGTTTACTATTATCCCTTCTCTGCCTATTCTACTAATCTTGTTTATCACTTTTTATCCTTGTACTTTTTCACGTGTGCTCTATTGCGTAATAGCTATATCTGTCTCTCTTCAATTTTTCAAAGAAGGTATACTTTCTTTACATGTATATGATAAATTATAAAATATACTTTACGTGTTCAGTAAATACGGGCCAAATTCTATCTTGCTTGGTGTTGTTTTAACCAGAAAAATTTCGCAAATGTATCGGTAAAATTTCATTAAAAATAAGTGTTGAGGAATAGAAAGTTCGTGGAAGGGAATGAATAAACGGCACTATAATCGAAAGTTTACTGTTTCAGGAACAGTCCAGAGGTCCAATTTATTAAAACTTAACGATTACTTATATATAAACTTAGGAAACCCGACACCACTTAACCCTAATAGAACGCAAGTTAAATTAAAAGTAAAAGAAGAACAAATAGAAAAGATAAGAGAAAAGGACTCGAAGTACACAGCCCTTTTCTTTGCTTTGGGAGGCGCCCAGTTTTAGCCGCTCAAGCAAAGCGGGAGTTAGTCTAGCCAAGTTCTTATCGTAACTGACTTTTCGGGCAATCAGCTGTGCTCGAGGAGTCAGAACGGTGGAGGGGGGGGGGGGGGGGGGGGGGGGGGGGGGACAAGGAGCCGCTATTGTCGCGAGTCATTGTTTTGTTTTCGGCAACCCCGTCGCCTCTCTCTCCCCTGTCCCGTGCCAATTCGCGGATCCGCAACAATAAGTAAACAATAAAGAAGTTCCATTATTGCTATTGAGGATCCTTTAATAGCAGAATAAGGATCGAACTCGATCGACTGTAAAAGAAAACTGTTTATCGATAAAGTAAAAATCTAAAGACACGGAGATCACAATTCGAATGAGCAAGGCGTTGCTCGGTTGAGGTCTGTTGCACGACTACAGCTAAAAAGGCGGAAGAAGGGAAAACTTTGCCGTGAACCCTGCATCGCCGAAACGGTCAGCGGACACATGGCTTTTATGGCCTGACCTGAGCCTGCGTCAGGCAGGGAAACTCGCAATGGAAAATTTAGAATTTCAAAATACAATCTCAATAATGCTGTTCACTAATTATGTTCACTAATAACTGTTCTAAATTGCGCCTACTCATTTTTCTCATAAATGCGTAAAATCCGGAGTCTACTAATGAATTTCACTTTCGAATCAAACATCTTTGATCGAAGAAGGAATCGATGAAGGTTCGATCGAATACGAAATTATTGAGGATCCTTTAATAGCAGAATAAGGATCGAGCTCAATCGACTGTAAAAGAAAACTGTTTATCGATAAAGTAAAAAATTTAAAGACACGGAGATCACAATTCGAATGAGCAAAGACGGGGTTTCTTATTAGTCAAAATCGGTAGATAGAAGATCAATCTAGGGGGCTATTTGCCTCAAAAGTCTTACTTTTACGTTTACGACGCGTAATTCTCATTATTCTGCAGCATGTCGCGGAGCCGCGAGTAGCAATGGAGAGGCGACGGTGCTGCCGCCTATCGTGGCTGTCGATATGCTACCGAATAATGAGAATTACGCGTCGTAAACGTAAAAGTAAGACTTTTGAGGCAAATAGCCCCCTAGATTGATCTTTTATCTACCGATTTTGACTAATAAGGAACCCCGTCTTTGCATTATTGAGAAATCAGAAGTGGAATCCCGGACCCTTGCAATCCTCGCGTACGTATACGTGGTCTAGCGGTGTGTGAGTGTACTGTGGTGACTGTGTGCAGTCACACGCGAGTGTCGTCTGTCTAGGAGACGCAGTCCTTAAGATAAAGAACCAGGTCTGCGTTCTGTCTTCTATCCGGGCATTTAGGTATACGAAACCCTCACAGACCCATGGGTCCGCAGACATCTGGTTTATTGTTTTAAGATAGAGAAGCCAGTGATTCTCACAGACAACCCAATTCATTTTTGCCTTTTGGCTGACGCAATGTTACAAAATCCAACAAAAACTCTGAAATCCGTCCATTTTACGGCCTGTGGGTGGTTCTAGTGTTGAGGAATGCGTAAAACAGTATGTAAATCATTTGTAAAACGAGGGGAGAGAAAAATGCTTACTAAAATCCAGTTTTCATTAATTTTCTGACGTGTCTTGTAGTTTTGTCGCGGGGTGTAGAACGCAGTAATCAGAATCCATGTGCAATCTTGCCGCGAGGTCGACCACTCAAAATTGCGACATAAGGCGTATCAGTTACGGTGTTCTCGCGAGAACACAAGGGCGTACTGTGTATCTAGGGTCGCTGGCAGGCAGTCGCTGGTTGGATTACGAGTGGCGCGAGTTACCACCCTCGCGTAGCCGCGTTACTCTGTGCATTCGAAGTCGGAGAATCGCGGCGGATACTCGTGTATCCGTACGAGCGCCTCTGTAATACGGCTGAACGTACACATGCTTGCAATGAAACACGAAGGGAGAGAGAGAGAGAGAGAGAGAGAGAGAGAGAGAGAGAGAGAGAGAGAGGGGGGAGAGGGAGAGAGCGAATAAGAGAGTGTATCGTGGTAACGCGGAGCGGTTGGCTCGAAAGCCGCATAGTCGGGCAAACACAGCAAACCGGCTGGCTGTGGGGTTGGTTGTCGTTCACGCGGCTCTATAGTGGAATAGGTGGAGAAGATATGAGGAAAGGTGGGGTCAAAGAGAGCCAGAGGGGCCGCCGAGCGAGTCTGTTAATTGGACTAATTACAGTAATTACTGAAACTTTCAGCAGGCTACGAGCGAGCAAGACTGTGTGGGGGGGTGTAGAAGGGTCGCAGGGATACAGAGACGTAATACGGCACCGGCGCGACCACATACCATCCTACCCAGTTTGCCTGCATCGTCGCACCACGAACATCGAACCTGACACCAACACTTCGATGCCCATCGAACGCGACGCGACACCGAGCCAGGTATTAGCGATAGCGCGTCGAGCACCCTCGCGCCTGGATACGCTTGTTTTCGCGTTTAACCTCCTTCGAGCCCCGCCACACGATTCCAACCCCCTTCAAGCAGACACCCGTAACCCACTACCGAGACACCCGAGCCAGCTTTGATCGAATTAGCGATTATCGTTTGATATTTAGGGGGACGTTACACGCTGACCTGCGACGCAGCCTAGGGGAGACGTTACGACCACGATGGGAACGAATATGCGAACTCTCGGGTTCAACCCCTCGTTACGATCAATCCGTTTCCTACCCTCCTTCTAGTTTCTACCCTAGGTTAGGTTAATGACTTTTTTCTGATAAATACGTAAATCCGATACTCTGAAGCTCAATTAATGCATGAACTCGAAGTTTTTCAGCTTTTCCTTACGTCCACAGACATATAAAAGATGGACTCGTTTTACGAGAATTTATGTAATTTAAAACGGTATAAACATTAGAAGGTTTTTAAAGACCGTTTCATTATTTTCAACCTATTAAACATAGTAAGATTGCAAATGAATTTTGATTTTACTCCAGTTTGTTGGAATTCAGGTAGAAAATTTTTATTTTGCATAAAGATCCGCGGTCTATTGATTAGAGAGTGGATTGTATGCGTTTATGACAAAAATGAATAGGTGTAATTTCAAACAGTAAAAATATTAGAAGAATTTAAGAATACTGTTATATTATTTTCAACCTATTAGACATATCGAGAAAGAAAATAAAATGTTTATTTTGCATAAAGGTTCGCTATCTACTAACGATTGATGTTTCTGTTGATAGATCTATTAAAAAATCCTCGGTCATGGGCCATAGACTTCCAAAATTTATGGAATAAATGCCAGCGGATAATGCGTGAAATATTGATTGTATTTATTAATTTGAATTAACATTTAAAGTTTAAAGTGAAATTGAGGGAAGTGTGCGAGGAGTTTCAATTATTTCGTCGAATGCCTGTATAACGTTCGTGACAAGTTGCTACTTGATTCGTTAATAATCTATAGGCGTAGATAAGTGGCTTCAGGGGCAATCGGTGGCCAATGTGTCTCTGTCTGGAGCCGATCGGACATCATATTGCCAGCTGGTGACAATGAGTTATCGGCCGTGCGTCTTCGTTGCGGCTAATGGAGAAGTTCCGATGAAAACCGAAATGAAGTGGGGACAGTCTTTGTCCGCAATGGAGTCGGAGAGTATCAATCGTAACGGGAATTATTTGGACGGTAATTAACGAGTTTATCCTCTGTTTAATTGATGGGTGGAAAATGTTTCACAGTTTCAAGCGAATGATATCGAAACGGGGCGGTCGAAGAGCCGTGTTTCGATTTCGTTCCTCTTCGTTTAATCGCATCTGCCCGAAGGATCGCATCTATAATAATTCAAAGCTTATCGGAAGCGAATCGCGTGTCGATCCAACGAAGCTAGGGCTCGATAAAACGATTGCAGCGACAGTTATTTTTTACATCCGCAAATCCGTGATACCCCATAAAAATTCTACGTCCTGTCTTTCCATATCTTCCGCCGAGAACGTTTTTAACGCTAAAACTACCGAGCCTTAAAAGTAACTGGAGAACATGTTCCCTTATAAAAATGACCACATTGATTTTATGTAGACTTTGCGCGGCTCCTATTGTAACGCGTGCTCTACCAAAGATATCTATACAATTATTTCTTATGAAATCATTTTTATTATTTCAGTAATTGTAAAATAAAAAATCTGGAACCGGTCATTTTGACCGGCGGTGGTAGCGTTAATATTATTGTTAAACAGTTTGTCAAGCGCGCTAACATATCGTACGAATTAATTGCACAACACATATGTACGATCACACTTTATATCATTGAAAACGTTGAATTGTTTTTCACAAAATCAATTTTTCGAAAGCAATTTTATTCGTCTCTTCGATTTAAAATTGTTATTCGACGAAGCAGGTTCTTTAATTCTCGCATTGGGTTCACAGAACAACCGGGTTTGCGCTCTCCGCGTGAATCGGTGCAACGTCAGAATTGAAAACCAATTAGAGAAACGTGTTAATCCGTCGCTAGACTGCGATGCATAAAGAGTAGTCGTACAACATTTATTTAAACATTTATCCAACATAATGAAATACTAAAAGTGATATATCACTTTCGGATTAAATTGACGTGCACGCGGCACGAGGATTAAATGTATCGTCGCGCGATAATAATCATACGAAGGTTGGCTGATTAAATGTAATAAGCGTGGCTGCGCATTAAAATTTTTCCTTGAAATTGTTATTAATCTGTACTAAAATAATTAATGAATGCACTCGTGTAAAGTATCGTTACAATATGACGACGCGTGTAACTGTATAGAAATCGGGCCGCTTTGCTTGGGACTGTACCATGATAAATTAATATTCGCAGATCTAACGCGTCTTTCGTCACTCCGTGTAATCATTTGTCTCTTACTTCTCCTATACAGTCGAGAATGTACGCGCATCGAAATTAAATGGTGCGCGATATAAAACTTTCGGTGGACAATGTATTCGTTTCAATATTTACCGAGGCTGGAGCCGTGATGAAGTGAAAATATCGCGGCAGAATTGCAAGCGGGTCGAGAAGTCGACAGAAATAGCAGAAAAGATGTAAAATACCGTCGCGTATTCGATATATTTATCCAAGCGAATGCAATAATACGGATAACTTGCAGATTGTCGGTGCCACGGTTCCGAATTAGATAGAGCTGCATGGAAATTATGTCGGTAATATACTTACATTAGCTCCCCCACGAATGGGTAAACACGTTCCTGTATCCACGGGGTACACATATATTTCTAGTAACGAATGGCTACAGATAAAGCGCGGGCGCAGATCTAGTAAGCGAAACGTGTCACTTTCTCCTCCGCGAGGGAAAATATACGCGACACGAGAATATACATTTAATCGTGACGTCAGAATGTATACCATTGTCGCGTTAACACGCGAAAGTTTGCAGACGACGCGTCGTATAATATGTTCGAAACATGAAAAAAAGACGTGACAGCACTCGAAAATAAATAGCGTAAAATTAGAAATACGAAAAATGAAAGAATACAGGGTGAATTCGATAAAGCAGGACACCTAAAAATCTCCATTACTTTTCGTTGTACAAAAAAACTTCGTAGGACAAAGTTACACTGTTTGAAGGGCCACATATAACGGTGCAAGGGAAAAAAATTTCAAGGTCAGTTTTATGAGATTTCAAGGTTATCGATGTTTTTTTAAATGGAACGATATATTTTCGTTAACGTAACGTTGTACCTGACAAAATAACGAATTCATGCATGTAACACAATATGACCTTCAAATGACCTTCAACCCAGAAAAATGGTATAAATAAAATTCAATGTGTAAGATTCATTCGATGCATTTCTGTTACGCCAAATGTTCAAAAATATTCCCTTGAGCTGCTATACATTCGTTCAGCCGTGAAGTTACAGAACGTACTGCTGCGTAATTCATTTCTGAGGAAATCGACGCACAAGCCTGGACGATTCTTTCTTTCGTGTCGTCTATAGTCGTTGGTGGTTCACTATAAACATCGTCTTTCAGTTTTCCCCATAGATAAAAATCAAGGGGTGTAAGGTCTGGTGAGCGAGCTGGCCATAATACGGGTCCGTTACGTCCAATCCAATGATTTGGAAACTTGTTATTTAAGAATTGTGTTACGACACGGGAAGAACGGGCCGGACATCCGTCACGTTGATACCACATATTTTCACGAATGTTCAAGGGTGTATTTTCCAGGAGAATTGGTAACGATTCTCGTAAAAATGCAATGTATTTTTCTGCATTTAATGTTCCGGTAATAAAGCGAGGCCCAATTATTTGGTTATCTAAAATTCCGCACCAAACATTGACGGACCACGGTCTTTGTTTGTCGACTGTCCGTAACCACCGCGGATTTTCAGATAACCAATAATGTAGGCTTTTAAATTTATTTGCCCGTGATTTGTGAACGAAGCTTCATCGGTAAATAATACATTATTAAAAAATGCTCCATCGTTTATCAATTGTCTCAATCCCCACTGGCAAAAGTTTACACGATTTACAAAGTCTCTACAATGATGTTCTTGATGAATCGATAGGTGAAAGGGGTGAAAGTTGTGTTCCTGGAGTATTTGCACTACACATTTTTGACTAATGCCACTTCCTCGTGCGATTTGGCTCGTACCAGCACGAGGGTTTGTATTCACTGCTGCCAGAACATTAATTGTGTTTGCTTCGTTCCTTACAGTCCTCACCTTTGTACGTTTTTTATTTTCGACACTACCAGTTTCACGGAATTTATTTAACAAGTTGGAGTAAACGGAAATTGATGGACAATTACGATTAGGAAATCGGTCCTTGTACAACTGCACGGCTTCTCTTAAACGCTGTCGACTTTCTCCATAAATGAAAATCGTATCGATCTTATCTTCCTTCGAGTAACGCATTGTGAAACGTTCATCGATAAACTGATCGAGAAATCATAGAATCTGTGGAAATCTGATAGCAAGAAGGTCTTCCGAGTAATTAGTAGTGGATAAACACGATTCTGTACGAACGTATAGGTGAAGGTATATCATAATTGTCCTCCTGTCAACACCGAATCTGTTATTATGTTGTGTATCGCGATACATTTGAATGTATAGCAGCTCGAGGGAATATTTTTGAACATTTGGCGTAACAGAAATACATCAAATGAATCTTACACGTTGAATTTTATTTATACCATTTTTCTGGGTTGAAGGTCATTTGAAGGTCATATTGTGTTACATGCATGAATTCGTTATTTTGTCAGGTACAACATTACGTTAACGAAAATATATCATTCCATTTAAAAAAACATCGATAACCTTGAAATCTCATAAAAATGACCTTGAAATTTTTTTTCCCTTGCACCGTTATATGTGGCCCTTCAAACAGTGTAACTTTGTCCTACGAAGTCTTTTTGTACAACGAAAAGTAACGGAGATTTTTAGGTGTCCTGCTTTATCGAATTCACCCTGTATACTCCACGTATACAGTAAAGGTCAGTACTAAATAGTAAAAGTCCTGCAAGTCGATTGTAAGAAATCAAAGATTGATGAAAATGGATTTTCCGAGAATGATATAATGCTCTTTCCGTTTTGCATTTAATCTATTCATTTTTATCATGAATGCATCAAATCCGCTGTCTAGTAACATAGAACAGCGAAATCGAAGTCACCTTGGGCTTTACAAATAGGAACACATATTTCTTTTTTACCATATTTAGAGGACATCGAGACGAATTCAAAACATATTTTATAAGATATTTTTACTAACATATTACTTGATTTACAGTAGTGGACATGTGAAACATTTACGTATTAGCGTCTCGTCGTATTCGACTTTCAGACAGTGTCAAGATGTTACTAAAGCTAAATAAAATATTTCACAGTTCCACTACCGCAAATCGAGTAATACGTTGGTAAAAATATCATGTAATATGTGTTGCGAATTCGTCTCGATGTCCTCTAAATATGGTAAAAAATATCTTTCCATTTGTAAAACCCAAGGTGACTTCGATTTTGCCATGGAAACAAACAGTTTTCGAAATTTTTTTTATCTATCGTGCACTCCATACCCTGAAACTCTTGTTTTAAACTTTTTTTGTCAGATGGCTGCAATTAGGTGAAAAATCGTGCGTTGCGTTAGAGGGAACACCCTGTATAGTTGAATTACAAAAAATTAAAATGCTTTGAAGTTACAGTAAAAAGCTAGATGAACAGGCCACAAGTATAGGTAGAATTCACTGTAGCAGTACCGATAGTTATTCGCGAATATCTCGAAAATTACTCGGGTGTATAATAGATAGAATGCGGATCTTTATTTAAAATAAAAATTGTCTGAACCGATTGCAAGAAATAGAACCAAATTGAATCTTATTTCTTCCCTTAATGATTTTAATACAGAAGAAATAATACAGGGTGTTCGTTTAAAAACTTTCCAGTCGAATATTTCGAAAAGTATGAAAGATATTGAAAAAGTGTAAAACACGTGTCCAAGGATTTCAAGGGGGAAAGAGGGGGGCAGTATCAGTTTTTTATTTGGGTGACGTTTTCAAGGTCATTCGAAGGTCAACTGTGTTTTTTCAAATGGAAACCTATATTTTTTATTGTGGGATCTTATTGTACGTGAAAAGACTAGCAATTTTCGTAGGATACTTTTTTTTATCTGCGCACTGTATTCGGAGATGTTTAAAGAGAAATAGACCGAGTCATACTTATACCGCGAGAAAGTTTGTAATTTCTTTATAACTATGACAAATTTTCAAAATGTTCTACATTGTTTTCTAAACAATAATACAAACGATTCTCTCTAAATTCTGAACGAACATTTTTAAAGGTATCTGTTGGAATAGCTCTACATTCTTGTACAATTTTGCGACGCAAATCGTTGACTTTGCGGGGACACTTAAAGTCTGCTGTTTTTAAAACACACCCAGAAAGCGTCGACACCTTGATATCTTAAATTTTTCAACAATTTTGAAATTCATCTTCTCAATTTTACTATAAATACATAAAGATCCGCAATCTAATAATAGATATCAAAGGCTTTGGGAAGGGGGTGGGGGCAATTGTAACGTTTAGCCAATACAATTCCAATTTTGTCGCACTCGAGTATTTTTATCACGTGCATTTATGTTACCCATTTATTTAAGTCACATCCGCTAAATTGTTCATAATGATACAGTTTGTAGCATTACGTAACAGATTATTTCTGTGGTTGCAAGGAAAACCGCCGCATTTTCAAAAACTTCCACAATTTCAAAAAATTTGAGTTTATGCATTAATTGGGCTATTTGGATCGACGTGTTTGCCAGTAAAAAATCATAAAAACAAATTCGAAAGGCTCAAAAAAGTAATGCAATTTAACCGATGTCCTACGTCAAAGCAGCAGCGAAAAATATCTTTAAACGGCAAATCTCGAAGAGTGGAAGTATGCGACATGCGACGTTCTTCCTGACAACCAGAGATTTATAACAAGATATTAACACGTTGTAGATGCTCGACGCGAAACGATCTGCCGCATGAAAAAAGCGCTCCATCAAAAAAGGTCGAAACGAATTATCAATCCCATCAGAGGCGAGGATCGAAAAACAGACGCCAAGAAGACCTTCCGTCCCCTCGGAATTTCGATAAGCGCGATTCGATATCCTGTCGTTTGTAGCGCGGGGAACGATCCTATCCAGCGGGGCGTAATACACGGGAGACTGTCCTTGTTATTTTTCGTCGTATCTGTCAAGAGCGGCGGAAACCGTATCGAGAGCGAGAACGAGGGGTGACGCGATGGGGGGGGAACGGATGCTGGGAACAGCCTGTGGGAGAAGATGTCGCCGGAGCACGCGACGCGCGCGGTCCTCTCGCAATCTCGTAATATTCCCGAAGGAGAACGCGCGATCTCTGAAATCCCCGGAGATCTCGGCGAAATGAAGCTCGGCCCCGGCAAAGGGACGAGCGGAATGGTGATGAAGCCGCCGTTCGCCGTCGCTCCCACACAGGGAGACACGGGTCGTACGCGCGTACGCACCCCTCCCTCCTCCATACACACACATACATGCGAGCAAACCTACACAAAGATACAGAGGATGAGACCGGCGCTCATCGGGTTGTTCGCAGCCACGCCACGCGTGTGTGGACGCCTGCGACTGTTTGGAACATCCACACGATTACGCGTACAAGGTTCGAGGGAACATGTGCCTGGGAGGCTTGTCGGGGAGAGATCAGAAGGTACACCGGAGTGCCAGGGGTGAGTGGCGCCGAAGTGGTGTGAGATTAAAAAAGAGAAGAGGGGAAAAAAGAGAAGACTGAGAGGCGCGGGGGTGGGCCGTAGGGTTGTGGGGTAGGTGGAGGAGACGGTAAGCCCGAAGAGAGAGAGATAGAGAGAGAGCGGGGGGATGGGGAAGAAAGTGAGAAAAAAGGGAACGTTGGTTTAGACAGGAGCGAAAGAGAGGCGAACGCCCGGGATGGTGGGGATTGCGGAATGGCCGAAGTTGCCTGCTGCCGTCGTGATAAAAAGTAAATGAGGAACAAAGGTCCCGCCTTTAGCGAACAGGGGGTAGAAAATATAGGGGCGAGAGAGCCGAGGAGAAAGAGAAACCGAGCACGAGCACGAGCACGAGCAAGAGAGGACGAGAAAAAAGAGGAACCTGCACGAGAGGAAAGAGGAGAATGAGGGAGCGAGAAAGAGGCTACGACCGTCGGCAGACGTGCTGAGAATAATGCCGACGGAATTACACGGCCGATAGGGGAGCGGGTACTGTTGGTGGCGGTAGCTATGCGTTAGTGGATCGACGATGCCGGAGGGTTGGAAAATCGGGGAAAATTAATTGGTAGACCCTACACAGGTAATTAAGTTTTCAGAACGCCTCGCCTTTACTCGTACCCGCCCTGTCTCCGTTTCCGAGGAACCCTGCTGGTCGTGATCCTCTTTTCTCGATCGCTTCTCTCTCTCTCTCTCTCTCTCTCTCTCTCTCTCTATCCCTCTTTCGCTCGCCGCTTCTGAACTGGCAGACGTCTTTCCCCGTCATTCGGGGGTGGATAGTTCGCCAGCCCCGATTCTCTCCACTCGTCCCCGTCGCCTCGATAAATCATGGACCGTTCGTGATCGGAGCCCGATCGAGCCCGGTGCTCCGTTGATTTTTATTGCTTTCCGAGTCGCGATTTATTTCACTTCGTTACGCCGATATCGAAAGTTGTTTGCCGCCCTCGCCGGGTCACGGCAGGGGGGAATAGGTCGGCTGGAGGCGAGCGACAGCGTAAAAATCTCGTGCAGCCGACGCCCACGCGACTATTCCGCACGATGGCAATCTGCGAGACGTTATCCCGCGGCCCGGCCCGGCCGCCTCGAAAGCTCCGTGTCGGGGAATACGTCTTATCTTCATCTCGGCCGAACGAGATGTGCGAAACCGTCTTTCGGCGCCCCGGGCCACTGTTATGGATCATGACGGGCCCGTCGATAACGCTTTCCGGCTGACTGATCGTCAATGATGTTCCATTTCCGTTTTGCGTGATGCGCGAGCCAGCGCCCACCGATCTCGCCACCGTCGATATAATCGCTTGCAGCCGGGCACGAGCAGACTTACCGTTCGCACCAAATCACCGGGTCACTAATCTGTCCTATTCAGCGTTACCGTTAGTAATTGGTAAAATCCATTTAAAAATAAAACACTGTCGAATAACAAATGCCATTTATTCTTTCAAATCACCGTTCCATTTCGCTCGGTCTCTCGATGTGTCCGCCGCGCTGAGAACGAGAACGTAAACGCTGTTCGTAGCCATCAACTGGCGGACGAACGGTAGGTATCCCCACTATTGGCACTTTGATGGGGCAATTCGTCGACACGTGACGTCACGTGATCCCTTTGAGGATTTTTTTGCGAGAACGCTGCTCGTATCGTCAACGACGACCTTCTATCGTTCCCGTCGCGGATAACGAGCCGAGAATACCTGTTTATTCGTGATCCGGTGTAATGTATTTTCGTAATAGTTTTCTTGCGCGGAGGGGAGCTGCGATAAGAACTTAAAGGGCAGCTGTAAATTAAGTTCAGGTTTTACGATTGCCCCCGCGAATTTACGATTCGGGTTCGACTGTGTTTCGCCCCGTGCAATCTCGCACGCGCGTTTGTTCGCGCATAGTAAAACGACGGACGCGTGATTCATTGTGCAACCGTAAAATCAGTTTTTGTAAAAAGCGACTTCCTTCGGGAGAGCGTTTAAGCGTTTTATTTGGGCTACGTGCACGAGCGGGTCTGTTCTACATGACCGACAGCGACTTCCTCGATAATGTTTACGTCGACGTTATTCCCCCAATACATATATGTTTTCATCGGATTCTGTTTTCAACGACATTCTGGTCTCACCATCGTATACAGTTACTCAGCAAATCGAGGGTGCACAAGCTATAAAAGTTTTATTTTTTCGATTAACCCCTTGCCGTATCATTTTCTTTGCAGTTACAGCGATTAAAACGTGTTCATCCCGAAAAATGTCGTAGAAGAAATAAGAAAATTTATATTTTTTGTATGGCTATATTTATTTTAATGCTTAAAATGATGTTCACAAACGAATCAAGTTTTATTTAATTTAAAAAGAAAGACGTAACATTCATATTGGGTAAACTTTTCCTTAGGTAACCAAAAATTTGTCCCTTTCTCCTATAAATCTTCACCTTTTTCCTATGTTAGCCACAGTAAATTTCTACGGGGAGATGTGAGAAATCCAAGTCTCGATCTTAGAGGATCAATGGTTCATAAGTTAGAAACGTTTAAAGTTACGCAAAAATTTCTGGTTACCCAAGGAAAGGAGCAGCCTTCGTATTTGTTAGACTTCGTTTGAAATCTCCATGACGATTGCGACTCGTTAAAATACGGCGAGGGGTTAACAAAAAACATTCAATTACTTTTGTAACACGAATTAATCGCATGAACTGTATTTTTACTTTTTCTTTGATTCTCAACGGAACATTTGTGAGGGTAGTTGCTTAAATATCCTTCTATAATATAAATAAAAATTAGTTTTAAAAACACTGAAGAGTTCCATCCAGCCTCCGAAGATAGCAAACAGCGTCCCGAATATATTGATGCATTCGGTTATTAAGTTACGCGGTCCGGAGTGATCGTAACCGGCTATCGAGTATACAAAATGGGTGGACGCTTGCATTTTCAACGCAAGCGTCTCCGGCATAATTCACGGACTATTAGAAGCAATTAAAAGTCTTGGCACTCGATTTATTAAGAGCTTCGAACGGTGGTTTTTGCAAGCGCCGCGCTGCCGCAATAAATATTTCACTCGTCTCGCGCGCGTGTACCAGAAACAAAGAACACGGAGATGAAAGGCGACAGGGGAGCAATAAAATAGAGGCAAGTGGCGTCGGGAGGGACAGACTAAGAGTGAATCAGAGAGTCGGATAATCGTGTATCAACGATTAAAGCTAACCCACCGGCGACGTTGATTATGGTCTGCCGGATTGATTTATCGCGTTCGCCGGACCGGACCGGACCGGGCCGGGCCGCGTACCAATGGCGTCCCACTCGTTTCCGGTTTAAGGGACGTCCAAAGAACGTCCTCGGCCGTGCGCTGATATTCGTGAAAAGAGAGACGCGCCGCACTTTATAGATGTTTTACGGCCGTGATCCTATCCAAACGGGAAGAGACATACGGCAGTCTGCCAATAGCACGGGAATACTAACGGCAGGGATAATATTCGACGTCGCGGAAAATTCGGACGTCGAAAGAACTTCGACGGGCCGGGAGGAGGGCAGAATTTACGAGCCGGTAGTCGCGTACCGGAATACGGTTTGAATTTTGAATCACATCCCCGGTTGCCCGTGCCCCTGTGGAATCGTCGTGCTCGCGAACACGAAATCGCAGACATTTTTGCAAGTCGTTCCTACGCAATGAATCAATCGGTCTGTTGTACAGGTATTAGTTACGGAGAAATGGCAACGTCTCAAATCACGATACAACATTCTTTTCTTTAACGTTATTCCGTGTTTAGAAGACTGCGACTGTTTGTGGAAAGTAAATGTTATTTTCTAAACTACTTTGAGACACATGGATAAGGTAAACGTACCCAGTTTCGCGTGGAGATAAATAGCAATCTTAAGTATAAGGTGAAGTGGGATAAGTGCGCACTAGTTTTTGTAAAGTTGGACTTTAAACTGATGTATTTTCAGTCTGGTACGTGAAAACTTAACGCTCTTGGTATCAAACTCTTGCCACAATTATTACCGACGAATTAGTATTATGTAGGATCCTCTAATTTTGCTTGAAAATTATCATTTTGATAGGATATTGTACAAAGTGTCAACTATTTATGAACCTATGTCTATGAGAGTTAAAAATGCTTTCAAACCTCGTTTCAAATGCTACGGGGCAAGAAAAGAATGATTAATTAAGTTAAATTAACTTAAAAATAAGTCAAATAAATTTTTAATTAATTAGTTTTATAGTACAGTTATCCATTTTTAAACAAACATGTACTTTTATGGCGAAATATGAAAGGGGATACAGTTATATTAAAACAAAATTTAAAATATAAATATGATATTTATTATTAATATACACTTATGTGAAGATTTTGGTTGATATTTTTACACATATTAATCTGAGTCAAGACATTGTACACATGATATTGCCGTTCCTTTGAACCTTTGTTGCAAACACCGTAGACCCATTGGATTCATGTTAAACATTGGTTTTGTGAACAATATTGCGAACAAGTTTTTGTTATTACATTTAAGCGGTTTAATAGTGCATTTTGAAAATTGTACAACAAATTTATATTTTTACAGACGCAAGGCAAATACATTTTGAAAATGATTCATACTAGAATCGAAACGTCAATGATTATTTGATAATCTGCAAAATTGTTTTTTGATTTCTCAGTAGAAATTGATCGAAACCGTAGCGCCGAGAACATCAATATTTATTATTGAATCCAATCTTTGTTATTTGTATAATACTGGAAATCGCACTTACAGATAGAGCATAAATTATCATTGCCATTGTTAGAGGTAGGAGGAGGTATCGATGGTATTGACGATTTGATCATGCGATGATAACATAGCGCCGACGAAAGTTAATGAATTAAATCGTGTCGATGAAAACAGTGTCGGTGAAACGAGTTGTCAACGAACCCATGTTGGCCCATACAGTACGCACTTACCCCACCGTGATAGTACGCACTTGCCTCGTGTAGTAATATTTACGGGACAAGAACATCTTAGTGTTTTTCTCAATAAATTTTAAAAAATACAATAAAAACGGTTTATTTAATGTAAACCTACACCAATACTTGTTGTACTTACCTAAAATAACAACACAGAATATATTAATAACTTGTAAACTATTGCACGTTCAGGATAACCTCAAAGTTGTACGTGTACCTCTCGCGTGACTGTTTCACATTGGTTGATTCTAGCGGGGAAAATACCTTTATTCTTGGGCAACATCTATGTCGCATAGTTCATACTAAGTTATACTACATTAGCAAATACAAGCTAGAGAAATTTCGTTTATATTGTAATAAAAATAACCAGTTAATGCACTTGCCCCTTCACGCACTTACCCCACTCCATCTTAATTTAAAGAAAGCTAAATCAATAATTAATTAAAATGGAATATCCTCAATGTTTCGCACATTTTCTTTTTACTCTTTCTATATTCCATAGATTACATTACAAAATATTACACCTCATTTTCCATACTGGAAAGCTGCAGCGAAAAACTACTCTTACTTTGTAGTCACTATGAATTCCATCAAATAAAATAGAACTAAATCAATAAATGTTAATATTGAAAGAGAAAAATTAGTGTCCAATTAAATTTTAGGATTGATAAAAAACAATTTGTTTTGTGAGTTACAGCTGTCGCCGCATTATTAAAAGGTAGGTTAAGATTCACTTGTTTTCAGTGAATTTTTATTTCGTGTAAATAATCAATTGCTGTGTATATTTTTATATTTTTAATAATTAACATGAAATAATACAGGAAAATATATGTATCTATAATTGGCATACCCATTGTCCATGATAATGAGTTTATGAACTCTTGTTCATAAACCTCTTCATTTAATTATGTATAATTTGATCCGAATGATATTTAACATATAATTTATCATATTAACATTATATGTTATAAAATAAATAATTTCATGAATTTCTTTATAGAAAGAAAAAAGAAAAATTTAAAAAGCTGGTTGAAACTGAAGAGAGAAAAGAAAACAGAAGAGGGGCAGTTATTAAAAAAAAATGAAGTTGAAAACAGCTGGCAAATAAAGCGTGTCAGCAGAAGAACGGAAAAAAGAAATTCCCGAAGAAAAAGAAAGAAAACGGCTCTTAAAAGGAGAAAATCGGATAAAGAAAATGCAAAAGAAAAGAAAACAAATGTACTATAAAATTTCTATTTAATTTTACTTTACACTGTAAAATTCATGTAACTATTCTTTTGAAGAGCTTCATTCTCATAATAAAGCTTTTAATTGGCAAGACTAATTTTAGTAGAAGTACAATACCTTTTTACAAGACGAATCATTTCGTGCTAATTGTATTCCAGTGTCCCCATGTTTACACGTTTATACCTCGTTACGTAATCGTTTTAGACTAGATCTGAATTCTCGCCAGTATCTCTGGCAATCGTTGCCCTCGATAAACCATCCGAGGGACCCTGTATGACTGCACACAACTGTATCTACATCTGTTCTGCAACCGCAAGGGGAGCAAGCACAAATAACGCTACCCTTGTTGAATCTGTCCCTTCGTTTGCGCGACCTCATCATGATCTGTCGCGATTGCAAATCTTCTGGTTGCACGTGACAGTCTTGGCAGTTTCAAAGGAGACGCTCGAGCGACACCGAAAAAATAGCTATCTGTTAATATTGACCCGACGCATTAGTCGTGCGAAATTTTTACAAAGAAATTAACGTCACGAAAATTTCTCTTTACTCGAGGAGAAAAGCCTCTTGATATAATTGGCAATGCTTAAGACCGTTCACAGCTCTAATCAATGATTTTAAAAAATTTACTTTTCACGATATCTCGTGCAGACACATTAGTCTTTCCGATATCCTCGATGAAACAGCTATTCAGTTAGTTTAATTGCTGTGCTTGTCAGGAAAAGCGTCGCATGTCACAATTTAGAAAAAAATGATTGTATGCATCAATTGAACTTTATAATATAGGATTCACGTGTTTACCAGAAAAAAAGTCACGAAAATAAATTCGAAAGGCTCGAAAGAATAATACAATTTAACCGATGTCCTATGTCAAAGCATTAGTGATCAAAACTTTAAATGGCAATATCTCGAAAGTGAAGGTATGTGACACGAGGTTTCCTTCCTGACAATCACAGATTTATGGGACGTTTGAAAAGGTCCTTTTCAAAAAAAATAGGACTTTTGAGAACGACTGCGGCCTAGACTGATCTTTTATCTAACGCTTTTGAACACTGAAACCGCCATCTTTGCATTATCGAGAAATGAGAAGGCGCATTCCGCACCTTGCAATCCTAGAAACGAGTCTACCCTCTTAATACAGAAACCAGCCTTCGGTAGAGGTTCCGAGGCCATTATTTGCCAAGCAAAGATTGATCTGTGAACGAAAGATAGCTATTTTATTTCCTTCCGTCGAGGGTATACGATACCAAGATATCGAACCGTCTTTCAATAACAGCCCGCGCGCGTTTCTTCAGCTGTTGCCTGACTTTGCGATAGAAAGAAGACGTCCGTGATGGCGGAGGCAGAAGAACGGCGAAGAAGACATTGGAACACGTCTCGCGATGGTTGTTGGATTCGCGACTATCCTTCCACGGTGTCCTCCTTCCACACAATCCACAGGCTCTCGAGTCGGGCCTCGAATATATCCAGGTTTACTCCTCCATAAAAGTTTCATAGCCCGTTGGCATATTCCGCGTCCACACGTCGTTAATTTTAGAGAGCCGGAGCGACACGCTTTATTTTTATCGAGTGACCTCAACACGATCGTTAAACCCCCGCGAGACCCTCTGTTTTTCCAACTTCCATTATGTTCCGCGATGGCCAACCTCGGACAACAGTTTCGCGAGGAAACGTGGTCGTCATGGAGCGGAGATCGTCTTCAGGGAGAGCACTAAACATTTGCACAATATGCTTAATAGGTGGGTACATTCTCGTAATACTAATTCAGCTGGCGCACTTACGTGACCAGTTAACTACGTTCGACGTGGATACACGTCAATCCATATCTCTATCGCGGTGCAATAACAATAACCTTTCAGGAATGAATTGTTAATGTTTTATCAAATAGAAATGTAATCCTTCCTCGTTTTTCGTAAAACTTATAACAGGACCGTTTGCTCTGCATTCGACGTGTACACTCGTCATTGCTTGATTTTAATTCCGCACTCTGTGGGAAATTTTTTAAAATACATTCCCCAGTTAAGGGGTTAAATGAGACAATGCGACTGCGTAATACCAATTTATTAGAACAATAGAATTAGAAATTCGAGTGATAGAGCCTGAAAAATGTCGGCTGATAAGACGCAACATTTCGCGCTACTTGTTTTTTACATTCTAATTGTCATTAAACTTTTACTTAAGAAAAATCTTTTGAACTTTTAGCATTTATTTAATACAGATCTTAGGTGAATCGTTCCACTTTTTGGAGTAATGGCTCGGATTTTGTTCAAATTTGAATATGTTGTAGTCTCTCTTTAGTGACCTGTGACCGAAACCCAAAGGATTTTTCGATACCATAAAAATTGTTGATATTACAGATATGTAAAGAAAAATGCCACCATTTTTTCAATAAATCGTAAGACTAGAACTAAAGAAAAACTATTTTTTTCAAATAACAACATTTTTAGTGGATATTTTTATGTTCATTTTCATCGGTCGATGAAAATGAGTTTTTAGGAGCTTATAGTGAGAAACATATCAGTATCCACTAAAAATGTTGTTATTTGAAAAAAATGGTTTTTTCTAGTAACGTAGTATACAGTCTCATACAAATAAGTCGTCTTATATACAGTTGTACAGTTATGTAGATTCGCTATTCTAATTTATACATACCATATACTCTTTATTATACAAATAAAGGATATAAGGAATAAAATGAGTCGTTTTTTAGAATAACATATAAATACACCCCCGCTCAAACATATGTGGACACTTTGTTGCAAGTATAATTTATTCTAATAGTACCAAATTGTACAATTTAATTATTAAAATCTCTTGAATAAATAAATGTTTCTTTGGGAGGGCTGATACCGTTTCAATCTACGATGATCCATTAGGGTGGCTTGCTGTCTTCTCAAGACAATAATAATTATTATTGGTGAGATATCTAATGTATTTATTATTAACTGTATAAACTAGACCGCATAACAAATTAAACATGTCGTCCACATACTTTTGAGCGGGAGTGTATATATCATAGACATAAAAAAAATATTTTTTTATTTATCGACAAAAGCATTAAAGAAGTTTTAAAAAGATATTTTAAGTTGGTACCCGGTTATCGACATAAGGGTTGAAAGAAGAAAATTTCGTAATACGAAACTCGCATAATTATTATTAAAATATACAGGGTGAGGCGCTAGAAACAGGCCACCCGAATTACTCGGCTGCTATTGGTGTTGGAAAGAAATGCATCAGATGGAACTTGCTTGGTTTCGAGGGGTCATTAATCTGATGTTGGTAGCTTTTTTGTAGGTGGACGCGTAAAGGACATACGAAGGTCACCTTC